>PVLC010029703.1:0-20016 GCA_004027655.1 Graphiurus murinus
AGAGAGAGAGAGAGAGGAGAGAGAGGGAGAATGTGATCTACGTATGGTTCATGGGTAGCCCCCAAATGTTTGTGTGTTAAAAGCTTGGTCCTCAGTTTGGCAATGTGACAGGTGATGGGACCTTAAGGAGTTGGGCCTAGTGGGAACCAGTTAGGACCCTGGAGACATTGTCTTCAGGAGAAATTAATGTAATTATCAGGGGACTCTGATTAGTGCTTGAGAGAGGGTTGTTGTAAAACAGAACAACTGGACCCTCTCCCTTTCTGATTTCCTGTCTTGCCAAGTGATCTTTCCCTCTTGCCTGCACTCCTGCCATTGTGATGTGACTTCAAGGTCAGACTGTGTCAAATCAAGAGTCAAAAAACCTCATAGTTCCTTTTTTGATGGCTCGTGCAATCTTTCTTTCACTACCTTGCCTCGTAATAGCAACATTCAAAGGCCTTATTGTGATCTTCCTCTTTTCCATTTTCCTCCCTCACCTACATTCTCATCTAAATGTGACTGACCCTCCTTCCTTTTCTATCTATTAGCCACCTTTCCCTGCGTGTGTGTGTGTGTGTGTGTGTGTGTGTGTGTGTGTGTGTGTGTGTGTTACTAGGGATTGAACCCAGGGGCATTCTATGTTTGAGCTACACCCCCAGCCCTATTTTATTTTGAAGCAGGGTCTCACTAAGTTGCTGAGGCTGGCTGTGAACCTGTGATCCTCCTGTCTCAGCCTCCTAAATACTGGGATTACAGGCGTGTACCACCCTGCCCAGCTATTTCTAATCTTCTACTTTGCCAAAATTCTGCATAATTATCCACTTGTCTACTAAGCTCCATTTGGTGATTTCTGAAAGGTCAGTCTATTTCTATTGAGTCCAAGTGGGATCTATGGTCTAGGACGAATCTTGGATTGGTGGGCAGTGGAAAGGTCTGGGAATATAAAAGGAGTCTCAAGACCTGACTACTAATTCTTATTCAATTCTAGTCATAGATAGTTTTTCATTTTGTTGTATTGTGGGTACTTGTTTATGCATACCCTGCCTTGTTGCAGAAAGTATCTGATTCAGATGGGTAGATAAGCAAGGCCATGATCTTGTTTCTTCTTTCTCCAAGCTCTTAGTAATAATATCTTACACTTGAATTACACTTTACAGACAACAAAGCACTTTTACAAGAATTATCTCATTTGAAGCTCACAAGAAATTTGTGAGCAGGTATCATCTCTGCTTCACAAATGAAGACAATGAGGCATGGAGATGGTACACGATGGATGTGCCAGGCCTGGGGCCACGTCCTTTGATTCAAAGGCTAGGGTACTCTCTACAGTTCATTCTGCCTCCTGGTCTGTGGCGCCAGGAGCAATGGGTTAATCTCCAGAAAGTGCTGTGAATAATTCAGAGAATCGCTGCTGTGTATGTCTTGGACAAAGAATTATTATGCTGGCTTCCTGTAGCATTAGAGGGGAACCCAAGCCAAAGCTGTGGTCTACAATGAGTGATACAGTCCCTTATTTTGCTAGCTTTGCAGCTGTTGTTAAGAAAGAGAGAGAGGGGGGGGAGGGGGAAGTCGGGGGGGGGGGAGTTGTAGGGTTGAGTATTAGGCCACAAACCACTTATCTCTATGGAAAATAGATTTTTTACTTACTGTCCAATATTGGTGCACTTCTGTCATTGGTGACTGTCTTCTTTAGTTTCTTCCCTTTGTTAATGTCAGAGAGAAGAGCATTTCTCCCAGCCTGCTCCGTTTTATTCAAGGTAGGTTTCTCTGTATTGGCCTGAAAAGAAGCCACACAAACTTGTATGCAGCTCTTGGATTAAAATCATTCACTATAATACCCAGCTGGATAAGCAGGACATTAGAAGCTTGTTATTAAGGTTCTTGGCGATAGAGCACAAATTCTCCACAAAATTTAGACTCCTTGTCATTCTTTTTAGCACCCAGATGTTTGGGAGCAGATGCAGCAATAAATTGCACTCATTTTCAAGGCAGGAAGTCAGTCTCTGATAAAATTTTCTGGAAATTCAAACTACAGTCTGGCAATAACCAACAGATCCAGGTTAGGGTTAGACAGCAATTCATGAGAGATCTTTAAGATTTAGGAGATTCTGCAGGATACAATTAGACTTCATTCTCCAGGGTGTGTCCTGAAGACATCTTTTTAAAACTAACATGGTACAAGGGAGAAAATTGTCTCTCATAAACAAAAATGGTCTCTAAAACACTAAAGTTTTAGAAAACAATTTCCTCTGACTACACTGACAAATTTATTCTTTTATAAGTCAGATTCATTGAAGTATAATTTACATATAGTGAAGTCATCCTTTTAGTTTACAGTTCTATGAGTCCTGGCAAACATAAAATCATAACCACCACCCCAATCAAGATATAGAACATTTTTATTATCTCACAATTTCTCTCACGTCCCTTTGGTGTAAGCTGTTTCTTATTTCAGTCCCTTTAAAAGCTTAGCTCGGAGAAACTGCAGATTAGACAAAGGTGCTGCTTTAAAATGTTTGGATGTTTTCTTGTTATTTCCAGAATTCCTGGGAAAGCTCCTTACTATGAAGTTGGATTCTGTTTCTTCAGCCTCATTTTAGGAGTGGGAACTCCAGGAGTCCAGCACATGGACTTAGAAGTAGGCTTCTGCCTGTGTCTGTCACACTTGGGAACTGGCTCAGTCTGGCCTGGCCCCAGTGAGAGTGTGGCTGCTCCAAAACCAAAGGTCCTTCCAGCAGACCTGAGAGTACCTTGTAGGCTGGCCCCCACTCCTTCATTTCAGATGAGCAAGTCAGGACTACAAGAAGTAGAGCTTGTTTTATCAGAGTTAGGGGCAGAGGGAGGGCTCAGAAGACTCCTGAGGTAAGCTACATAAAATTACTGTGTGCTAAGTTGGAAGCCCTTGAAACAATTAATTTATAAAACATTACTTCCTTATGATAATAACAGTTAACATTTACATGGCTTTTACTCTGGGCCAGGCACTGTTTTTAGCACTTTATGTGTATTATTTCATTAGTCCTCATTAACTCTGTGGGTTATTATTTCCATTTTATGCACAACAAAACTGAGGCAGAGGGAGGATGAATCATTTGCCCCAGTCACTAATTAACAAGAGGAGGAGCTTGTATTCAAACCCCGGCACAACCTGACACCAGGGTCTCCCCTATAATCTGACAGAAGGGTAAATGTGGGCTTTAAAATGCCCCCAACACTCTCTGGATGCAGCCTGTTAAGAGCTTCTCGGCAATCTTTCCAGTTATAAAAATTACCTGCTGTCTTAATTTTAAGAATGAAAGTAAACTAAGGCCGAGGGAGGTTAACCAATACGTCCACGGTGGATCTCTTCAAGATTCTAGATCATGTCAGACTGTCTGTGGCCACCTGCTCTGCTTCAAAATATATGTTGGCACTGACCTCCTTGGGTGCTAGCTTCTCTCGGTGGCAGACCAGGGTCTTTAGTGGTGGTGTTGCACTAGGGCAGTGTCCCTTGATGGCCACCAACCTATCTTTCCCTTTTCTTCTCTCTACACCTATTTCTCTAGGATCTCACTTTGAGTTAGGCAACAATGGATACAAATGAATTGGTGGGATAAACAAGGGTTTCCCGAACTTTAAACATTTTGACGAAGTGTTCAGGATTTTTTCATCTTCTCATGCCACCTGTATTATTGATTATTTAATTTTCCATTAAGTCAACTCACTACATTACTTACTATACTATTTTTCAATAAATATTTTCTATTAAATTAGTTCACTATTAAGCCCTGGGTTTGATGTTTACAACATAAATAAATATATGCAAAATTAGGCATTAAAAAGCTTAATAAGCTTAATAAAATAAGCACTAATTTAAAAAAAATCTATGTACTACCCAGGAGTGGTATACGACTCACACTTTGGGAGAATTATAGATAAACTCATCTCACTAGTTAGCAAAATCAGAGTTTCTCAAACTTATCCTTGCAAAAGATGAATTTTTGTTGTTGTTGTTTTGTGATACTGGGGATTGAACCCAGCAGCATTCTACCTCTGAGCTATACTCCCAGTCCTTTTTCTTTTAAAAACAGGGTCTTTCTAGGTTGCTGAGAATCTCTCTCTGCTGTTAAGTCTGTCCTCGAACCTGAGACCCTCTTATCTCAGCCTCTCAAATATAGGCATGAGCTTAAAACCTTTTTTCCAATCCATTATGAACTGACATTTTGTAAAATAACAATGAATTATTATAAAAATGAATTTGTCTTTTTTTTTTTTTGGTGGGAGGAACAACAGAAATTTACTCTCTCCCAGTCCCTGAGGCCAGCAGTCTTCAGTAAAGCAGTAGCAGAATTAGTCTTAAAAAACAAACAAAATCCAATTTTAGAAATAGACATATAGCTATCATCAAATTGATATATGTTTCTAAATGCTTACTCTCAACCTCTGTCCTTACCTCCTCGGGACCCTAATAAGCGGTTGGAGGACTATATGTTATATAGCAATGAGCCAGTCAATGGTCAGTTCTTCCCAACCAAGTTTCAAACTCAGATAAATTATATAAATGTGTCCTATGGAAACCTGGAACAAGAGACTTTCTCTCCCCAAGCCTCAGTTTCTCCATATGAAAAATAAAAGACCATTCCTATGAGGTTGCTTAGCAGTGAAGGCTTCCCGTGCCGAGGAGGCCTTAGTAATGGAGTGTGTCTTGGAGTCTTTTAGTATCACCATGTGAATTCCTAGAAGAGGGTTCACTAACTTCCCCAACAGGGCTATCAAAGGACCGGGATGAATGTAGTGAAGAAATTCCTTTGGGAGGTAAACATAGAAACGCAAGGATAGGTTTAAAGTCAGTGTGTGGAGGATGGCAGGGATATTTGTCAAAATCAGTATGGGAAGAAAAATAAGGAGAAGGCAGATAAAAGAAGGAGGCTGGAAGCCACTTATTGGACGCATTGCAGACAGAAACCTGGGCTTCTGGATGGTCCTACCCAGAACTTAAAGGCCAGATACTGAGTGCATATGAATGGAAACAGTGCTTACTGACCTTAGAACTACTTCTGCAAACCCCTGTCTTGGGCCACCAAGTTTCTTTTGATGGACAAGACAGAGGAAACCTAATAATCTACATTCAATGATCATACTATGCATCACAGGAGACCTCAACCAAACCCTTCATGTTGTTTGGATTTACAGAGTCCCAGGGTTTGGCTTACCCTGGGCCTTGGCAAGGCATGCTGTACCCACACCCACACCAGAATGCAAATGCACTTTGTTTGACTATGGTTGGCTTGCTTTATGCGTAGAAAGTGAATGGAGAGGAGACACTCACCAGCGCAAATGTTGGTGGCGGTGGGGGCGCTGGCGGGGGAGGGACTGGCATCTTGGATGGTTATACTTTCAACAGTCTTGCTGATGAATCTGTAAAAACAAAACACAGTCATATATTACACTTCTTAGTAATACTCTCCTCATCTTCCTCCCTACTTTCCCACCAAGTGATACCTTCATGCAGGTCAAAGGGATGGGGTTACCTTTCTTTCCCTTATTGCTCAGAAGAAACTGTTCTGGAAGCATCCCCTAGCAGAGGATGCTCCTGAACCAATGTGCTTGAAGAGATTGGAAGCCAAATCTGGTACGCACACTGCTCAGTTCCATCCCAATACAGCACACCACAGCAGAATGAGAGGGCTCTGGGCCTGTGGCCCGAGTAAGCAGGAAGTATTTCATGCAACTAGAAATGTGGCCCAGCTAGGTTTGATGGAAAACAAATGTACTACAAGTCACTCCTCTTCCTCACTCATTCTTTTCTTACTCTCTTACTTTCCCACCTCTCAGGCTCCCGTGAATTGGTTTCAGCATTTTAACAAGATCTCTAAGTGGTCCATAGGCACTAAAATTTGAGAAGCCCTGTTATTAGAATCTCAGCCTAAAACCAGTGGGTAGCTGGGGACACTGGTCACCTGAGTAATACAATTTCTTTCTTATTTTTATTTATTTTTTTGTGGTATTGGGGATTGAACCCAAAGACATTCTACCTCTGAGCTACATCCCCAGCCCTATTTTATTATTATTATTATTATTATTATTATTATTATTATTATTAATTTATTTTTGCAGTACTGGGGATGGAACCTGGGGGCATTCTACCTCCGAGCTATACCCCCAGCCCTATTTTTTTTTTTTTTTTTTTTTTTTTTTTGCGGTACTGGGGATTGAACCCAGGGGAATTCTACCTCTGGGCTACATCCCCAGCCCTATTTTTTATTCTTTATTTTGAGATAGAGTCTCACTAAGTTGCAGAGTGCCTCACTAGGTAGCTGAGGCTGGCCGCGAACTCCAATCCTCCAGTCTCAGCCTCCCAAATGCTGGGATTACAAGCGTGTGCCACCACACCCAGCTCCTATTTTTTTATTCTTTATTTTGAAACAGGGTCACACTAAGTTGCAGAGTGCCTCACTAAGCAGCTGAGGCTGGCCGTGAACCCGGATCCTTCAGTCTCAGCCTCCCAAATGCTGGGAGTACAAGCGTGCACTACCATGCCCGGCTCCCAGCCCTATTTTATTTTTATTTTTAAACAGGGTCTCATTAAGTTACTGTGTGCTGGCCTTGAACTTGTGGTCTGTCTTTCTCAGCCACTCAAGTACTGGGATTATAGGCGTGTACCACTGCTCTTGGCTGACAAACAATTTCTATGCTACACATGTCCCAAATTTCAAATAGCAGAATAGTTACTTAATAGCCAGACGTGGTGGTGTGCACTGGTAATCCCAGTACTTGGGAGGCTGAGACCAGAGGATCCGGGTTTGCGGCCAGTCTCAGCTACTTAGTGAGGCTCTCTGAAACTTAGTGAGACCCTGTTTCAAAATAAAGAATAAAAATAGGACTGGGGGTGTAGCTCAGAGGTAGAATGCCCCTGGGTTCAATCCCTAGCTAGTACTGAAAAAAAAAAAAAAAAGTTACTTAATTGTAACTTTTTTGTAAAGTAATTTAACTTTAAAAATATTAATCTAGTTCAATCATTAAAAGTTTATGTGGAAAATTTATACCTTGAAAAAAATTGTCTCTTTTTTCTTTTTTGGTACTGGGCATAAGCCAGGGCCATTCTACCTCTGAGGTACACCACAACCCCTTTTGTTTTCAAATAGCGTCTCTCGAGGTTGCTAAGAGTCTCACTCTACTGCTGAGACTGTCCTTGAACCTGTGATCAAATACTTTCTGTTGAAATAATCCTGGATGGCTTGCTTTCAGCAAACAGAAATGGAAAAGAAAAGCTATAAGACACTAATGGACTTGTCACAGGCATTGGAAAATAAGAATTAAGGCAGTGGGAAAGAGTTTGTTCCAGATGGGCTGTCTAGAAAATGGAATTTAAAGCATTCCACAGTTGCAACAGCACCTCTCACTTCTGGAGAACCAACTGGATCCAGGCTTGCATTGTCAGTAATGCCTGAAGCAACTCAGCAGCTAGCACGACTGTGGTCATTTTATAGCTGAGGATGCTGAGACTCAGAGGAATGGGGCTGCTCAGTAAAACTCCCCATGGCAATTCCTTCGAATCATCCTATTTTGGTCCCTGCCCTCCTGCTGGATTGCACTGCCATGCTCTCTGGCCTTTTGAGCTCACATCCAAGTCAGAGGTGGGCCTTCCTGAAGGGTCTTGGCACCAGAGCACAGACCCATACAGACGGGGCTTTCCTTCCTGGACCTATGGAGTCCATGGATAGAATCAGGCTGTCATGAATTTGGGTGAAAAAGTACATATCATTTAGCATTTCTTTTAGTTACAAATATAGGTCACCAATCACAGTATCTGAGACTCCTTCACCAATGGTTTTCCATAGAATACTTTCACATCATGTTACAAGTACGGCAGATAATCTTTTGAAATCCTGGCAAAGTTTAGATCCATTGCTAGATCTTGATGCTTAAACCATTAATAAGCATATATTATAATATAATTAATTTCTTTTGTAATCCTTATTTTATGCACCTAAAAATAGTCATAGAGCTAGACATGGTGGCATACTTCTCTAATCCTAGTACTAGGGAGGCTGAGACAGGAGAATCACAGGTTTGAGGTCAGCCTTAGCAACTTAGCGAGAAATTGTTTCAAAATTAACAAAAATAATTTTTAAAAAGTGCCGGGGGTGCAGCTCAGAGTTAGAATGCCCCTGGGTTCAATCCCCAGTACAAAAAAAAAAAAGTTGTCACAGAAGGTCCTTTGGGTTTTAGTCTTGGGAATGAAAGAGTGAGAACATGAGATCTGGGTCAGGTGAATTTAGTTGTGAATCCTTGCTCTGCCACCTAATTGCCTGGGACAAGAACGCAACCTCTCTGAGCCTCCCTTTCCCATCTGTTAAGTGGTGAGTTGCTGGGAGGATTAAGTGAAATGTGGTGTCAGGTTTCGGCATGGCTCTGGAGAGTCCAGCATCAGCGGCCGGGCCTAGATCAGTCCTCTTGAGGGAGACAACAGGTTCTGCTGCTGTGCAAGCTGCTGAGCACCTGCAGAGGGATGGGCCTGGGGCGGAGCGGATCGGAGGGGCCCTGGCTCTGCCCCATGTGGCTATGAACTGTGCTAGGAGATTGAGGCAGCCTGGCTAGTGAACCTCCATGCTCATTTGGTTCTTTCCTCAGCAGATGGCAGCATGGCACGGAAAACAGCTCCGTCCTGGGGCGGGGGCAGAGAGGAGAGGGGCCTAGGACAGCAATGGATCCCAAAGTGCAGTCTGGCATCTCCTGCATCAAAGTCAGCCGTCCTGTCCTGCTTCCCGCCCGTCAGGCTCCCTACCATGGCCAACCATAGACCAAGCACTGCCCTCCCACCCAACCTACCCCAGCACTGAACTTTTAAGAATTTAATTTCTTTTTAAGAATCATTTCAGTTTTTAAGTAACTTTCACCATAGGGAGACAAGACACACTTTCTCAAACGTTCACCTTGTGTGCAGAGTTTTATATGTGCAAAGAAAACCCCAGGAATGGAAAAAGCTTTTGTTTTCACACTGGGTGTTAGGAACTGAATTATGTCCCCCACCAATTCATATGCTGAAGCTCTAACCCCTAGTGCCTCAGAATGTGACTGTGTTTGGAGATCTGGCCTTAAAGAGGTGATGAAGTTAAAATGAGAATGTTAGGGTGGAGCCCAATCCAATATGACTGGTGTCCTTGCAAGAGGAAGAGGCACAGGGAAGTGCATACACAGGGGAAAGGCCATGTGCAGACACGGTAAGAGCAGCCACCTGCAAGCCAACAGGGCAGTTTCAGAAGAAACCAACCCTACCCATACCTTGATCTTGGACTTCCAGCCTCCAGAATTGTGAGAAGATAACTTTTTTTGTCATTTGAGCCACTCAGTCTGTGGGATTTGCTATGGCAGCCCTAAGTTTTAACAACACTATTTGTTTATTATCCATTGTGGAAACAGGATGATGGCTTTTGATTACAATATCCATCAACTGATTCCTCACTCAAGATACATCTGGACTGTCATACATTAAAATAATAAAAAAAGTCAGCCTAAACCCTAGTGTATGAGTAAATGACAAAGCTTTAGTTCATAACTGAGTAAATCACACTCAAAACAATCAATTTTAGGTGCAAAACAGTTGGGGAGGGGAAGGATCTGTCATTAAACTTTTATAAAGGAGTTGGCTCTATGAGCTGAGAAAACACAGTAGAGTATTTTCATAAGTGACTTAAAAAGTATTGGTTCTTTGTTGCTTACATGTGTGTACACATAGTATATTTAGAAATTCTAGAATGTACTGGTTCTATGAATAATTCATAATCAAAAAATCAAAATCAATGGCATCATTGGCTTTACTATAACACTATTAGCAACATCTTGGTTGAATACTCACATTAGACAACATCATACACTATACATGATCCCAAGCCAACCAGGACATCTTGCAGCCTAAACCCATTTACTATGTAACGTTGGCTACAGAAACACCTTGTGAGAAAGAGAATTGCTAGTCCATTTCCCTCCCTATGGGGACAGCTTCTCAACAGTGTGGCCAACAGAGGCTCAGCCACAACTCATAGTTCAGCCCAGGAGACTCATTGCTTCTTTAATATGCTAGGAAGCAGAATTGAAATGATCAATCCCTTTAGAATTAATACAACTGGCTCGTTATTTAAGGAAACTGCTTCTTAGTTTTCCTAGCCAATTTGAAGTTCATTCTAGAGCTCACTCCATAAGGCCCACAGTGTAGAATGACTTGAGGAGGGGAGAGGTTTCCAAAATTCCTAATGGACACAGCTGTCGGTCCTTAGAACGCTGGTCTCTACTCCTGAGTGGGGGAGGGGTTTGATTAGCGAAGACAAGAATCAGCTTTATCTAATGATGCTTTATCGCTATTGTGGACAATTTGAAAATAGAAAGCATTTGCTCTATAAATCTTGCCAAGTCATCCTTAAATACTATCCTAACAAAATGAATGGGAGGAAACTAAAAAGGTTGAATTAATAGAGGGACATTTTATTTGCTCTGTGGTTGTGGGGGTTTAGAGGGAGTATCACAGAAATAATACAACTGGACAGATCCAAGGTCCAACTGCTCTCTTGTCCTCGTTATTTCCTATTCTTTGTGGTTTATTTATTTTTTTAGATTTTATTTGTGGTTTATTTTTAATATACTTTTCTTTTTGTGGTACTTAGGATCAAACTCAGGGGCATTCTACCTCTGAGTTATGTCTTCAGCCCTGTTTTTATTTTTTGAATTTTGAAATAGGGTCTCACTAAGTTGTTGAAGGCTTCACTAAGTTGCTGAGGTTGACCTGGAACCTGTGATCCTCCTGTCTCAGTCTCCCAAATACTGGCATTACAGGTGTGTGCTACCATGCTCAGGTTTTTTTTTTTTTTTTTTTTTTTGTACTGGGGATTAAACTCAGGGACATTCTATCTCCGAGCTACACCCCCAGTCCTATTTTATTCTTTATTTTGAAACCGAGTCTCACTAAGTTGTGGAGTGCCTCACAAAGTAGCTGAGGCTTGTCAAGAACCCGGATCCTCCGTTCTCAGCTTCCCAAATACTGGAATTACAAGCGTGTGCTACCACACCAGTCTGCATGTTCAGCTTTTAACATATACTTTTATTGGTATATTGTAATTATACATTATAGTGAGATTCAGAGTGATAGAAAAAATCCATGCATACAGCACTTGGAGTGTTTCCCTCCTGATCCCACCCTGCTCTCTCCCCTTCTCTTTACATATTATTGAGGCATTGATAACTTCATATATGTACATAGGATTATTTGAGCTGTTTCCTTCATCAAGTCTCCTTCTCCCCCACCTCCTTTCCTCAAACCCCCTCCATTGTTTGCCTGGAATCTCTCCTCCTTTATCTGAAATCCCTTTTGTTTCCTAATTTCTTCCTAGCTTCCGTGTATACAAGAAAACATACAACCCTTCACTTTCTGAGGCTGGCTAATCTCACTTAGCAAAATATTCTCTAGTTCCATCCATTTTCCTACAAATGACATAATTTTGTTCTTCTTTATGGCTGAAATTCTACTGTGTGTATATATACCACAATTTTGTAATCCATTCATCTGTTGATGGACACCTAGGCTGGTTCTATAACCATAGCACCCTGAACACACTCAATCTTGTCTTACTTTTTTTTACATTTATTTTTATTTTAAATATAATGTTCTTATTTTCATGTATGTATTTTTTGTGTACTATGGCATTTTCAGCTTAGATTTTTTTTGTTGTTGTTAGCCCCCCGCTTTCCAAAAGGAGCATTATAGAGAACAATAGACTACACAACAATGAAAACAAGACACTAAATTTATATTTTAGCTACTAAAGGATGCATTCAATAACAATTAAGTTTTAGATGAAAAAGGATTGCAGTTAACTAATACCCAGAGATAGCTCTTGTTATTTTGATGTATATCCTTCTAGCTTACAATATATGCATGCTCACACACCCCTCCCTTGGCTTCCTCTCTTACTTTCTCTCTCTCCTCTTTCTCCTTCTCTATCACATATATTATTTGACCAAGAGATATTAATATAAGAAATTTATAATACATATAACTCAACAGCGTTTTAATGAGAAAAGGCTCAAATTCGTAGTGAGTTATTACAGTCATAAAAAATAATTGCAAGGGTATTCATTACAAAAGCAATGAATTCACTCCAAGGTAAACTGCAAAAATAAAACCATCTAGCAAACTCAAATTGATGTGAAAGTGCTGAATTTTAAAAAGTACATAAGTTTTGAAATTCCTACCCCAAATTATTCTTGATTCTATTATTTAGAGACTCTGTGATGCATACTTGGTTGGATATGTTTAAGATCTGAAAACTAATTAAGATGAATTTGGCTTTGTTCTTCAACTTCCTGTAAAAATGCTCAACAGGAAAATTGATGCTCACAGTAAACCACAGTCATCCTGTTTCTTTAACACAATCTTTTCACAGCTGCAGTTGCCTGTAGTTTCTGTTTTATGATCCGAGTCGCCGTGCAACCATCTATGCTTCCCCTCTCCCTAACCATGTTGTGTGGCCATTTTAGAAATTTTTACTAACTTTGCAGAAAGGTTTGCTGCTGTTCTTGTTACTCCTCCTCAGGCTAACAGTCCTTGTTCAGAGCAACAAGGCAATCAAATTGAGAAAACAGAAATGGCAGCTAGACCAAAGAGGAAGCAAAATGTAAAGAGAAGCACTCTTCTAAGCAAATCAGCAGCCTCACCCAGTTATTTATCATTGTTATTCACCATTTGAGCTAAATGTACAACACACACTTGTTGTGCATAAGCTCCCACGTTTCTCAAAATGTACTTGCTCTTTTCTGTTGAAAAGAAATAATAGCGTAAGTGATGCTACTTAGGTTGTCTTCTCAATGGCAAAGGTTTATGTCTCTGCTATACTTTCAGGGTTCTGGCTACTTTACACACATGCTTAGAATTCTTCTAGATAAGAAGTTGATTTATCTGGGGGGAGGTGGGAAAGTCATTTTGAAGCATCTATAATGTCATTAAGATTGGCTGGGTGATTCACGTACCTGTAGAGAAAGGCAACCCTTTTTTACTTTACCCACATAACTAAAGAGTGTTGGGTTTCCTCCCACTACCTCCCATTTTTCCCAAGTACTCTCTTTAAGGGGCTCAAATCTCAAAGCTAAAATTTTCCTAAATCATCAGCACCACATTTAGTTTTCCCAGAGGAATAAGATCTGCTCCTGTTCCCCAGCACCACACACACACACAGCATACAAGTCCACATACTTGATAAACTGTACTCATTTTATCGGTGAAAGTATAGCCCTGAAAAGGTCAAATGACTTAGGAAAATATCTTATTTGAGATTAATCATTTTAAAGATATTTATTGCTGCTGTGATAATTAAAGCATTTGTAGTCCCAATTTCCCAGGACTGAAAAAGACCTCAAGAAATTGTATAGTTTATCACAGTGGCTTCAGTTTGCACTTGTTAAAAAAAAAAAAAAAAAAAAAAGCTCTTGAAATTCAGAAAGTTTCCTGTATACCCAGTTGTTAGATGGCCTTGTGCAAATTGCTTAGCCTCAGTCCACTTTCTTTTTTTTTTTTTTTGCAGTACTGGGGATTGAACTCAGGGGCATTCTACCTCCGAGCTACGCCCCCAGCCCTAGTTTTTATTCTTTATTTTGAAACCAAGTCTCACTAAGTTGCGGAGTGCCTCACTAGGTAGCTGAAGCTGGCCGCGAACCCGGATCCTCTGGTCTCAGCCTCCCGAATGCTGGGATTACAAGCGTGCGCCACCACGCCCGGCTCTCAGTCCACTTTCCACAATAAAATGGGAATAATACCTTCATAATAGGATTGTTCAAGAGATAAATGAGGCAATGCTTAATGAGTATTAGCCATTTGTTAAAAATAAAATAAGCATAAGTAAAGAGCATAACATACTAAGTGGTCAGTAAACATTACCATCTTTTCCCTTATTTAAACATGAGAAGCCAGGCACAGTAGTGCATGATGGTAGTCCTAGTACTTTGGAGGCTAAGACAGGAGAATTTCAGGTTCAAGGTCAGTGTGAGGTAACTTAGTAAGACCTTGTTTCAAAATAAAAAACTAAGCTGGGTGTGTTGGCACATGCTTGTAATCTCAGTACTTGGGAGGCTAAGACAGGAGGATAGTAGGTTCTAAGCCAGCATTAGCAACTCAGTGAGGCTCTCAGCAACCTAGCAAGATCTTGTTTCCAAATAAAAATTAAAGATAGGTCTGAGGGTATACCTCGAAAGTAGAAGACCCCTTAGTTCCAGCCACAGTAAAATAAATAAATAAATAAATAAATAAATAAATAAATAAATAAATAAATAAATAAATAAATAAATAAAATTGAGCCGGGTGTGGTGGCGCACGCTTGTAATCCCAGCATTCAGGAGGCTGAGACCGGAGGATCTGGGTTCGCGGCCAGCCTCAGCTACCTAGTGAGGCACTCCACAACTTAGTGAGACCCAGTTTCAAAATAAAGAATAAAAAATAGGGCTGGGGGTATAGCTCGGAGGTAGAATGCCCCTGAGTTCAATCCCCAGTACTGCAAAAATAAATAAATAAAATAAAATAAAATAAAATTGGGCTGGGGTTTAGCTCAGGGGTAGAATGCTCATGGGGTTCAATCCCTAGTATCACAAAGTAAATAAATAAATAAATAAATAAATAAATAAATAAATAAATAAATAAATAAATATGAGAAAGAGAAACAAGGAGCTAATTTAAACCTTAGCCCATGTGTGCCCATCCATGCAAACCTTTGTATCACAACTGAATGGTGAAGGGACATGTGTATAAAGTGTACTTTTAATTTATCAGAAAAGCATTTCTTATTCTACTATTTTTTTTCTCAGTTTTACTTTTTAGGACTGATGGTTACAAACACAGACAAAGATATTTTTGGCAGTCCAGGAGAAATGCTCTTTCCAACAAGAGATACACATATGATAGTTTGGAAAAATAAAACAAGTCAAACCTTAAAGCAGAAATGTTTCATAATTTAAATAGCCAGAAACTTCCAAAGTGAATATTGTGTTCATAAAATGTTAAGCTGACATCAAAAGGGCATAAAGCTCTAAGGGTCTAGGAATTAGGTAGCACACTCCTTCTTACATTTTAGCATAGGTTGGGGGAACTTCCAACCTATAGCCCTGATCTAGAATTTGATTTCTTCAGCAATGAGAGTGAAATTGCTGTTGGAAACCAGGGAACAATTTTCACCCTTGGGAGTTTTCTGAATATTAAAGTTCATCCAAAGCATAGGTTCCCAAAGTGTGTGTGTGTGGGGGGGGGATTCCACCCTCCAGGGGAGTGCTTGAACAAAATATTGATATATAAAAGAATGCAAATCTGTCACTGCATCTTTCTGTTTATTCACTTAAAGAAAGTAGCTCTCCAGAGAGGTGCTGAGTAAAATTTTTCTTTTTCTGAAAAGGGAGCAGTACCCCAAATAAGTTTGGGAACCTATGATCCAGAGTATGTGTCACCATTTAACGTTTAGATAATAGAGTCGAAGAGCTGTGAACAAGTAAGCCATGGGCAAACTTTTCAAAGAGCAGACGAAAAGCTGGCTGTGGTTTTAGGTAAATCAGCTAACCTCTTCAGACCTATAAAAAGAGTTTTGACTAGATCATATTCCACTTCAGAAGCAACAGAAGTCTATGAAGCTAACACACACTCTAGGAGCCACAGTTCAAGGGAATTTGAAAGGATGGCTTCCACACCAAAGGATCCCCAAACCTTCCCCCAGCCTCTCATCCTGCTCTCTCACCATCCCGTGTTTGTCTTTCCTCTGCTTTCCTCCAATCTGTCTCTCTACTAAGCTGTTCTACTTTTCTTAATTAGAATATTTATGCAGCTTTCTCTTCATTTACTGCATCTCTATTTCTACTGTATACACTAGTTATGCCATTAAATTATTGAAAAGAACTTGTACTTACTGACTTTTACTTATTGTATGTGCTCTTCTAATTTTTTTTAAAGCTTTACTGTATATTTCTCCAAGGGAAAAAGGAATATAAGTCAAATTGCCTTTTCATACATATCCTAGAGAATTTTTTTAGTGAAAAAAAAAAAGTTTCTTTAATGCCTGCTCTGTGGGTATCTTGAATATACAACTTGAGGTTTCAAAATTATAATATTTATGCCGGACGTGGTGGCGCACACTTGTAATCCCAGTCAGTACTTGGGAGGCTGAGACTGTAGGATCTGGGTTCGTGGCCAGCCTCAGCTACTTAGTGAGGCCCTCCACAACTTAGTGAGACCCTGTTTCCAAATAAAGAATAAAAAATAGGGCTGAGGGTGTAGCTCAGAGGTAGAATGTCCCTGGGTTCAATCCCCAGTACCGCAAAAAAAAATTATAAAATTTATGCCAAAATATTAATTATGTCAAATGTAAATAATTATGATGAATGCCATAAAATTTGATTTGCAGTAGCAGTTGAGCTCTGCACTGTTTAGATGTGGACAGAATTATTCTAAAAAAAAAAAAAAAAAAAAGCAGTCCTCTTCCTAATAGACTCTGCTTGGTTTGGGAGTTGAACTTAGCACATCTGCAGCTATAGGACAGCAACAGCTTCATTCCAAGTATGGGGTTTTGTACCTTACTTTTGTTTGAAACTGCCAGTGACTGCCTTCAACATTAAAGCATTACTATTGCTGGCCAAACCAAGGATTCAAAAGCAGCTGTGTGGACAACTGCCTTACATGGAAAGGACATGTTTACTGACTTGAGTTCCATTTTATTTTATTATATTTTTTGCAGTACTGGGGATGGAACCTGGGGGCATTCTACCTCCGAACTACACCCCCAGCCCTATTTTTTTATTCTTTATTTTGAAACAGGGTCTCACTAAGTTGTGGAGGGCCTCACTAAGCAGCTGAGGCTGGCCGTGAACCCAGATCCTCCAGTCTCAGCCTCCCAAACGCTGGGATTACAAGTGTGCGCCACCATGCCCGGCCTGAGTTCCATTTTAAATGGGAAAGTGGGGAAAGAAATTTCTGTGGATCCAAATTTGTCTAGTGGTCAGGGAAAATTCTACCGAAAATCTTGCTAGCATTTTGGCTCAAAACACAAGTTACGCATCACCCACAATCACCATAGTGGGCAACAGGAATAAATCACATGGCCTTCTACTGAAAATTTAACAACTCTATTTTGATATTTATGTCCCATTAAAAGCCATTTCGTTCTCCCTTCTCTCTGATAAAGGAAATAAATTTAGGTTGAATACAATTTTTCTTACCGTTAAAGGGTACTGTAGAAAGGCATGATCAGAGACACAGGCAGACAGAGAGCAAGCGAGACAGGAGCCAAGAAGGAAAGCTGTCCCTGAAAACAGCATCATCTTCTAACGCAAACGTGGGGTTGTTTCTGGGCAGCCATTTTGGACAAGCTCTGGCCTCTCGTTACTGTGACACCCTGAGTCAGAGGCAGACGTCCTTCTGTGGTACTTGCTTCCTGTCTGATTAATTTGTTGTTTGTTCCTTCCTCCTTTGCTATAGAAAAAGAAACTAGGTTGGTTTTACTTAAGAAGCAAGCAAAGAAAAAAAAAAAACCTACATTTAAAAATAATTAAGTGTTTTTCCTCCCCACAAGGTATAATAAAGTCATTTGGCACAGGGACAAGAGGAGGTTAGCACCTCTATCCAGTTACCAGCTCAACTTTATATTCCAGACACCTCTACAAAAATAATTACTCATGGAACTTGAGATTCTTTCAGAAGTCTGAAAGCATCACTCTTAATTCTGACTATTCCATTTAGTAATAAGGAGAAGAGTCACTCAAGAAATAAAAGCTCTTAAGTACACTGATAATTAGTCTGAGTGATCCTTCCTCATTTACAGAACATTCAAGTGTGCAGGGAGAAAGTTACAAATGTAGATGAAGAAGGCATATCAGGTGTATGAAGGCAAATGAGGTTTGAAATGTGATTTGAGTGCCTAAGGATAAATGCCATATAGCCCTCGTTGCTTCAGATCCATATCTTCCTAGGCCAAAATGTTTTGTTTCCACCTTCCATACTTAATGGGGTAACAATAACTCTCCCAGGAAATGACTGACAAAAGAATACAGAAAATAAGGGCAGAAGGAGTCAGATTTTTCACCTTTTTATGGGTGGGGGAGAGCAGTGGCACTGGGGATTGAATGTAGGGGTGTTCTACCTCTGAGCTGTAGTGCCAGCCCTATGTTATTTTTATTTTGAAATAGGGTCTCACTAAGTTGTGGGGGGCCTCACTAAGTTGCTGAGGCTGGCTGCAAACCTGTGATCCTCCTTTTTCAGCCTCCCAAGTACTGGGATTACAGGCGTGTGCCACAGTGCCCAGCTAATTTTTTCACTTTTAAGGGTCTCTTAAGAGGTGGATGGCAATGAGATATATGTAGACAACACTGTATTGGAACCTTGACTAATGTATAGAACTCTCTGAAAGTGCTCATAGTTTTTTTTCTTGACCCATCTGAAAAATTCAAACTTATATGAGTAATACAAACCATGAAATTCTAAGAAAACAGTATCAGTGGAAAGAATAAAAAAGAGGCATATTTCCTGATCCTGCTGGGTTCAGAGCAAAGAGACATGCCAAGACCACAAAGTATCTAATATTCTCTTCCCTGTACCATGAGAGGACTGGGTAGACCAGTAGTTCTCTGCACAGGTGGCTGCTGGAAATGCATGGAAGATTTTTAGTTGGGGCTGGGGAGCCGTGGGTGAGACTGGTGGAAGGAGGAGCCTGTAGGATTCGGTATTCATTGTGTGGGGCCCAGAATATAAAATTTCCAATGGTGCTTAGGATAGTTCCACTCCCAATACCAGAAGTGTTCCTACTGAGGAGAAATGGAATAAATGATGCCTAAGGATCTTTCAAACTCTGAATTCTCTGAGATATGAACTGAATTTCAAGAGGAGTTCCATGATGCCAGGCCATGGGCATAATTCCTGGAAGTGGAGCATCTAAGGATCAGTTACCAAGAGTCCTCCACTTTACCTGGAGCCACTTGAAGGCAGGGATTGCAATCCTCTTGTCTAACTCCAGGCCTGGAATCCCAGGGACACTTAATACTGGAATAAATATAGGCATGGGACTGGACAGAGATAGAGATATGTAGCTATCATTCACTTCCTCCTCTGTAAACCCTTGGGACAACAGACATTTGATCAACTCAAAACTTAAATGCCTGGGTGAATCTTTGGGGGAAGTCTAACTATAGCTGGATCTAAAAACAGAACAAGAATAATATGATTTCTTTATGTATTTATAGAATTATTTTGAAGTTCCTAAGTGAGGCACCCCAAACACCTCTCCATTCCCCACCCCCACCCCCCACCCCCCAGGTACACATACTGTTCAGGGCAATTCCCATTGATTAGTGAAAGTTCAGTATGAGGGCAGTGTGTCATCTAGAAGGCAGCAGCTCCCCAAAACACAAGGGAGTAGCTCTGTAGAATTTGGATCTAGTTCCATCTTTGGAATGCAAGCTTGTAAATGCAGTCAACATTAGACATAGCAATGAGGTGACTGTCACCTTGGACAACAGGACACAAATCAGATTATGTTCCTTCTCTGCTTAAACCCCTCCACTGGCTTCTCATTACTTAAAAAGTCTAAACTCAGCCCGGTATGGTGGCACATGCCTGTAATCTCAGTATTTGGGAGGCTGAGGCAGGAGGATCACAGGTCCAAAGCGAGCCTCAGCAACTTAATGAGTCCCCTCTGACCCTGTTTCAAAATCAAAATAAAATAGATCTGGGGTGTAGCTCAGAGGCAGAATGCCTGGGAGTTCAATCCCTAGTACCAAACACACAGTCGAAAGTCTTTGCCTAGGTCCACATGGATGCACAAGATCTGATCCTCCTTAGCCCTTGGAATCCATCTCAATGCTTCCTCTCACTAATTCACCTCCTAGCCCTTTCTGTTTCTTAAATGCACTAAGCTTATTTGCATCTTGCAAGCCCTCTCAACTGGGACACTCCTCTCCTGGTTCCTCTCAGTTTTTAGATGCCAGGAAAAATATTTTCCTTTGTGTCCCATCCCTGTGCCTGTTCTCTTCTACACATAGTACACG
>PVLC010029704.1:0-19972 GCA_004027655.1 Graphiurus murinus
AAAGGTTTTATGTCTTTGTGTGTGAGTAATGAAGGCAGGATGATAGTGAAAATTGACTCAACAACCAACAGATTTATTTATTTTAGATGTGAAAGGAAAACCCTGTGAAGACCACTGTATTCTACAGCACTCTAACCGGTAAGCAAAGCAGGCATTGTATATTATCCAGAACTTTTTCAGAATGAGTCTTCTAATGCCTGATCACTCTCAACAAAGAATATTTTGTGGGGTGGAAGGTACTGGGAATTTAACCCAGGGGCATTCTAACTCTGAGCCACAGCCCAGACTTTTTTTTTTTCCCCTTCTATTTTTTGAAACAGGGTTTCACTAAGTTACTGAGGCTGTCCTTGTACTAGTTATCTTCCTGTCTCAGCCTCCCATGTACTGGGATTACAGGTGTCTACCATCACACCTCACTTGAACAAAGAATCTTGATTACCCAAATGTCCAAATGGAAGACCACATCCTCAATCATCTACTCTCTAAAGTAGCAGGCCTATGCTTAACCAGTAAACTACCAGAGCACATGGAGATAGCTATAGTAGAAGCATATATGGTATCTTGTATACACAGGCATGCCTTATTTCCCTCCCTTCAACCTTGATACTGTGCAAAGACCACTGGTAACCTTCTCTTTCCTATTATTGTATTTCCCATACTGTAGTTGGGCATCAATAGTAGCCTAAGGGAAAGAGGAGATGATAGTTTGACTAAGCAAATGTTAGCTCAGATATTCTTGTGTTAGTAGGAATAATGTTGTGTTAGTAGGAATAATGTTTCAGAAAAAAAATTATACCAAGAAAAAGTACAGGATCATTTTTTTCTCCCCATAGAATATGTGTCATCACATTGGCAGAATCTCATCCAGTTCTTCAAAGTGGAAAAACAATTAAAAGTATTTCCTATCAGATCAGTACCAACTGTAGCAGACTTCAGAACAAAGTCTCTGGGAAATTTAAGCGGGTATGTTCTTGTAATTCTGTGATTATTTATTAAAATCCCCTATATTCAATTTGTAGGATAGATCCAGTCAGCCTTAGGATCCAGTAATGTATGCTCAGCACATTTCTCTGGCAGATCGAGGTGCTGGTTTTAACTCTACTTTAACCCCAAAGAAATTCTTACATCAAAAAATGAGGTCTTTCAGGAGGTATAGTATCTATCATACTAGGTTCTGTACTACCATTCCTGTTATCCCTAGGGTGAAGGAGATGGAAAGTGGACCTTTGGAAAGACAACTTTGATACATAACAAGATATTTTTTTCCCCTCTGGATTTATTTGTGGTCTGGGGATTGAACCCAGGGGCATTCTACCCCCTGCCCTATTTTTTATTCTTTATTTTGAAACAGGGTCTCACTAAGTTTCGGAGGACTTCACTAAGTAGCTAAGGCTGGCCATGAACCTATGATCCTCCTGTTGCAGCCTCCCAAGTACTGGGATTACAAGTGTGTGCCACCACGCTCGTCTTCCTCTGGATTTATTAAGCCATACCTCAAGTTCCATAAAATTTAAAGGATGGACCATTCTTTTTTATTTTTTATGGTACTGAGGATTGAACCCAGGGGCATTCTCCCTCTGAGCTATGCCCCCAGCAGTATTTTATTTTTATTTTGAAACAGGGTCTTAGGTTCATGAGAGTCCCACTATTTGCTAAAGCTGTCCTTAAACCTCTAAGCTATACCCCCAGACCTATTTTTTATTCTTTATTTTGAAACAGGGTCTCACTAAGTTGCAAGGGCCTCACTAAGTTGCTGAGACTGGCCACAAACCTGTGATCCTCCTGTCTCAGCCTCCCAAGTACTGGGATTATAGGTGTGTACCACCATGCTTGTCTAATGATAGACTATTCTTTACTAAATATTTTCAATACAAATTAAAAGAAAAAAATCATGAAAAAGTAGGAAAAAACATCAGTCTAACAAAGCATAGTGTTTGCCCCTTACCATTTTTATATTACTAAAACATGGTTAATTTAATACACATTTACCCACATCTTCCACTTCCTCACTATGCTCAGTTTTATACAATGTTGTTTCTACCCTCTAGGACTCTAGACAAGAAGACATGTTATTAAAAATAGGGTATCATTCCAAGGACAATTTAGTTACATAGTAAAGTATCCTGACTGACTGGGTTAAGAAAGCTTCTGTTGATAACTTAGGTCCTTTGTTCACTGAGTTCATACTAAAGTTCTGCTGACTGTTCAGAAAACCCTAATAGCATGCCTCATAATTCCTGATTTGACTTCACTCAGGAAACAAATGGACTTGGAAAAGCATGCTCCTTTCTTGAAAAGATTAAGTCTACAATTATAACAAGTATAATAGTTAATGGTTATGTATCTCCTGTGGTAAGTCAATGTCCAAAACAGTAATGTTGCAGGTTGCTAATGAAGAACAGAGATACCTGCATATTGAACTCATGGATCTCAGCTGCCAATCATTTATTCTCCTAAGGGAAGTGATAAAAAGGGGTCAGAACACTTGCTCTTTTGACACAAATCCAGTTGTAGACAGGCCCTCTGGGACAAGTCCCTCTTTCTTCCCAAAAGGAGGGAGTGCACTGACACTAGAATTTTGAAATGAAGTACACAGATTCAGAGCGGTGAAACCAATATAATAATATCTGAATGCCACCCAATAATGTCTTGAGAGGTAAATAAAGAGCATTTAACTTCAGACATCTATATTCACTACAGGAAAAACTCCTGAAGAGGAGGGCAACACATGAGACATCTGCATCCACTCCCATGTGCCTTCTTACAGATAATTTGTCAGAATCTCTCCCATCATCCACTTAGTGGAGTACATGAAACAATAACCATATCCTAACATTCAAACAGATATATGTATCAAAATGTATTCACTGATGGGTTACAGGCTAGTGGAACAATTGTTTTTATTTTGTTACTTAAAACTTTTCTGTTTTCCAATTTTTCCTCAATGGACATGTTTTATTAATTTTTTTTTAATTAGAAAAATATCCCTTCTTCAAAAAGTCTTACTGATTGACCCTGAAAAAAGTTAGGAATGTTAGTGAAACAAATTTTGTATAATACTGTTGTCATACCCTGTTGAATTTTATGTTGGTAGATTTTCTTGCACTTTGAATTTTTTGTTTTGGTGTGTGTGTGTGTGAGATTGAACCCAGGGCCATTCTACCTCTGAGCTACCAGCCTGATTATATTTTCTTTTATGTTGAAAGAGGTTCTCGCTAAGTAGCTGAGGCTGGTCTCAAACCTGCAATCCTTTTGTCTCAGCCTCCCTAGCACTGGAATTACAAGCATATGCCACCACACGCAGTTCTATTTGTTTATTTTGAACAAGGTCTCACTAAGTTGCTGAGGCTGACCATGAACCTGTGATCCTCCTATCTCAGCCTCCCAAGTACCAGAATTACAGGCATGTGCCACCACACCTGACTCACTTTGAAATCATTATACTCACTTTTACATTTGAGAAAATAAATTATTAGTTGTAACTAAATTACCTATCACCACATATGTCTTAGTCAACTGTTTTCCCTAGGTCATAGGATAGTATATGACATATAATAGGCACTATATAAATGGTTTTCATGTAGTTAAGTCATCTTTATTTCTAATACCAGTTTCAGAAATAGATCCTATTTTAACACTGAGAGCTGCCCTTCAAAGGAAAGTGGAGATGTAAATTAATTAATTACTTTTCCCTTCTCATTGCCCAGGGGGCACAGTTTCTAACAGAACTAGCACCTCTGTGTAAAATTTACTGCTCAGATGGAGAAGAGTACACCATATCGAGGTGAGTAGCTTTTTAGCCACCTTTTGGGAGAGTGGTGTCTTGACTTCACATGCCTCTGTTCTCTAAGAAAAATTACTGTAATTTTTTTCCCCTAAAAACAATTCTTTTTTAAATAGCTGTGTTAGAGGACGGTTGATGGAAGTGAATGAAAATATTCTCCATAAGCCGTCTCTTCTTCAAGAAAAGGTAAGAGAGGGAAGTTACGATCCCATATATGTACCCTTTTTCAAACTTTTGAAAATTCATTGACGGTACTAAGCATTCTGTTTCTTTTCCAGCCGTCTACTGAAGGCTACATTGCGGTTGTGTTACCCAAATTTGAGGAAAGCAAAAGCATAACAGAAGGGTTGCTGACACAAACACAGTATGAAGAAGTCGTGGGGAAACGCATGAATGCCACAGCAGCTATATCATGAGGACCAAGATGGAGTCCTTTCAGGCTCTTACCTGGCCCAAACCATCAGTGCACTAAAGGAGAAGAATCAGTAAATGTGAAGCATGAGCACCCAACCATCAGCAGGGGGGCCTGACCCTTCACTTAACCCAGACCGCCCCCTTTGTCTTATGTAACAAGCCTTCGTTTCCAGTTGTCTTCAACTTTCTGCCCTGGCCAGGTACTAACTCTGTTCCTCTCTTGCTTGTAATAACTGGGGAGCGAGGGATGTTTTCTTTTTGGAACTGGATTGAACCCAGGGGACTTCTACCTCCAAACTATACCCCTTTTTATCTTTTATTTTGAAACAGGGTCTCAGCCAGGCATGGTGGTGCACACTTGTAATCCCAATACTTGGCAGGCTGAGACAGGAGAATCTGGGTTCGTGGCTAGCCTTAGCTGTTTAGTGAGGTCCTCTGCAACTTAGACCCTGTTTCAAAATAAAAAAATAGGACTGGGGGTGTAGCTCAGAGGTAGAGTGCCCCTGGGTTCAATCCCCAGTACTGCAAAAAAAAAAGAAAAGAAATAGGGTCTCACCAAGTTGCTGAAGGTCTTGCTAAGTTGTTGAAGCTATCTTTGAACACGCAGTCCTGCTATCTCAGCCTCCCAAGTACTAGGATTATAGGTGTGTGCCACCATATCTGGCCTCAGAAAATGTTTTTCTGATTAAAAATAAAGGTCTTTGAGGAAAATTTGGAAAACAGTAAAGTTTTAAGTAGTAAAAGTAATTTACCTATAATCTGGAAATAAATACTATAGTTTAACATACTTCTGTTTACATGTTATGACATGCTTATTGGTTTTGCCTCAGTAATCTATAAGTTTGATATTTTGGGGAGAAAAAGCTAACTGGCCTTCAGTGTAGCACTACCAAGAAGTCTAGTCCCACCTTCTGCCTCAGCTGCTCTCTTTGGGTTATAGGAAGGAGTGTAAAGTGTATCTTCCTGGCCCCTAAGCAGATGGAATGGCCTCTCCCTCTAAAAAAAAAGTAGAACTGTAACAAGGATTTCTTAGAGACACATGGAAAGACTTTGAAAAATACAAAGGAGCCGGGCGTGGTGGCACACGCTTGCAATCCCAGCATTCGGGAGGCTGAGACCCGAGGATCTGGGTTCGCGGCCAGCCTCAGCTACCTAGTGAGACACTCTGCAACTTAGTGAGACTCGGTTTCAAAATAAAGAATAAAAAATAGGGCTGGGGGTATACCTCAGAGGTAGAATGCCCCTGAGTTCAATCCCCAGTACTGCAAAAAAAAAAAGAAAATACAAAGGGCTTTCTTAGCAATTGGAAGTAATACAATGTAATGTTAAGCAGGTTCTTGTAATACATATGTTGTAGTCACTCACTCTCACATGTTTTAATTATAGTTATGTTTAGTTCTAGCAAAGAAGTGACTGATGGAGAACAAGGTATTCAAAGGCACAGATGCCTTTGAGCAGAACAGATATTTTCACATCACTTAAACTAGAAAAAAAAAAAAAACATGATTTTATGGTTTAAGATTAGATACTTGGAGTCGGGCATGGTGGAGCTGGTAATCCCAGGATTTGGGAGGCTGAGATTGGAGGATCAGGTTCAAGGAGTGAACTGAGCAAGTTCAAGAGCAAGTAGTGAGACTCTCATCAATCTAGTGACACCCTATTTGGTAGAATGCCTCTGGGTTCAATCCCCAGTACCCGCCCCCCAAAAAAATCAGATAGTAGATAGTTAACCTACACTGAATTATTTCAAGTAAAAGGATCTTAAATATATTTTCTTAAGGGCTACAACACATACATTGATTGAAATGTCCCATTTTTAAATAAAATAGTTTTATACAGAAGAAATCACTTTGTGTAAAATCTTCGTTTTCCATCTTATGCTGCTAAAGTCATGCTAAAAGAACATTTCAGGTATATAAAAGTTTTTGTAAATGAAACATAAAAATTATTTTTAATTCACACAAAAAAATGCTTTTAACCTGAGTGGCAACATGATTATCCTTTAAATACACCCACCAGACTGGGATAGGTGGTAAATCCATAAACATAGTGACGGCTAAGCGCCAATCAGCAGAGCCCACTTCAAGTAGCACAAACAGTGATTCTTAAAGACTTCACACAACAGTGATAAAAGGGCTGAGAGTGTAGCTCAGGTAGAATGCCCCTGGGTTCAATCCCCAGGACCACAAGAGAAAATGAGCATTGTAGCTATTTTATATAATATTCTCCCACCATTTTATTGTAGTTTAAAAGAATATTTTGGTTTTACAGAATAAAACTCATGCTTGAGGATTTTGACTGTATAAAGTAGTATATAATAAAGGTGATTAAGCTGAGTGGATCTCATTTTCTCCTTGAGGACTACAGTAAAAGTTTTCTTCAATAAAATACCTAAGCTGGGTGTGGTGGTACAGACCCGTAATCTCAGTACTGAGGAGGCTCAGACAGGAGGAATAGAGGTTCATGGCCAGCCTCAGCAACTTAGGCAGTCCACAACTTAATGAGATGCTGTTTCAAAATAAGTAAAATAGGGCTGGGGATATAGCTCTGAGGTAGAATGGCTCTGGGTTCAATCCCCAGTACATCAAAAGAAAAAGAAAAAAAAATACTAGCTAATTGGGAATACCATGGTTCTTCAGGATCTTTAGTGAACAGTCAGCTGATCCAGATAAAGGTAGTCAGACCAGCTTACCACATGCCTATGGCCATATGGCAACTGATGACAGGACTATTCCAAAGTGCTGGGATACAGAAACTATGACAATTCCAGAATAATTAACCATACAGGGAGAAATTCTATAAACCAGATCCTTCAACCAAAAACCCATCCCACAAAATCAAGAAAAGCTTTAAATCCCAAAATTAAAAACACTAAAGAAAGGTGTTTATTTGTTTTATGGTGAACATTCCAATGCCATAGATACAAAATATACAATTAATCAGAATTTAAACACCTACTTTGTTCCAACATTTTTTTTCTTTTAACCTGCCATTCCATCAATACTGAGAAAGGTAACCAAAAACTTTTTAAGCCAATAAGAAGGGCTTAAGATTTTAGCTTATATTAAGGCAAATTGACCAGCTATGGTAGAACTAGAACTAAAAGAACATCTCCGGCTGGGAGTGTAGCACAGTGATAGAGCGCTTGCCTAGCATGTGCGAAGCCCTGGGTATGATTCCCAGCAAAAAAAACTAAAACAATTTCCTCTTCTCCAGGAGTTGTTCTAGGTCCTATGGAATGAGTTCCATTACCCTGATTTGGGGAGCAGGGAAGGGACACACAGTGTAACATACAACCCTTGCCATGGGAAACACTTGTTTAGAAAACAACCTTGATAGCATGGATGATGGTGACAGGGCATCTGAGTTGCCTTTGTCATAGTTGGAGAGAGGAAATGAAGCCAAGTCCACAGATCTAAGGAAAGTCCTGGGTCACCCAAACGACTGTAGAAATTAATGTTCTAGATGATAAGTTTAAATAAAACAGTTAAGGTATAATATGCCAAGGGTGATGACTTGCTCAAAATAGTTTCTTTGGATTCAGTTGGGATATTTGGTTCAACTTAAAAAAAAAAAAAAAATTAGTGCAATGTCCCAGTTTAAAATCTGACTGTAATTAGAATTCTAGCAGCTACCATGGAATTTATTAGTTGTCAGCTTCACAATTTGAAGATCAGAAAATAAAGCAAGATTTCATTACTGTTGTTTATAAAACTCTTGAATTTCTGGAAATATAAAGGATTATTCGCTGTTTAAAACTGACAGCTTTGCCACATGATGTTCCAGAGATCTTTCTTGGCCCCAAAAGCTTCTCAACTTTTACAGTCCGCCGTGTTTTTACTTGTAACTGAGACCCATCTGTTATTTTCCATCTGAAGCTAGAAAGAGTTAAGACAATTAGTTTCTGCTTTACTCTAAAACAAAAGTTTCAAACTTTAGTAATTTTTATTTTGCATTTTGTTTAAGGTAATAAAGTGAGTTTAAAATAGAAAAACTGCCTTACCTTCTCCAGCAATTTATAGCAAAGTGAGAGAAGTTGGACCAAGAGGGTCATCATGGATCTTGTCTTTGTAATACACTTATCCACCTACAATGATAGAAAGTATAGAAATCATATTCTAGAAATGGCACTTCAAAAAAACTTTATCATATCTATTTTTAAAGTGGTGAGATTTCTCCATCCTGGAAATCTAGCAGATCTTGAAGGGTATAGATTAGGGAACATGAGCTTACACCAGAGGCCCCAGAACACGGGTAGGGGTCACTGCCCACGCCTCATGCCTGTTTCCTGGAACCCCAGGAAGAACAGGTGGAAACGTAGCTGATTTACTTCAGGCTGTTGAAGAGCTTCCCCGACAGCTCCAGGTAGTGGCAGGGAGTACTGACTTTGCAATTCCTGGCATTCTGTCTTGTGGGCATAAGATCACATTTCCTCAGATGAATTATAGAGGCCTAAACTCCAAGACATTTGTGCCTTAGACAGATGAATATTTAAGGGTAGCTGCTCAGGACTGTGGAATTATTCTGTATACAAAAACGCTAATTTATTTAGTTAATCTGCTAAGGTCAATTCTAACAACAGATGAAATGACTAAATCAGATGAAAAATGGAAATAAATTATCGTTCTATGGGTGCTAACATTTTATTTTAGAGAAAAAGAGGCTGAGGTTAACTTGATAAAGACAGAGATATGCAAGGTTCTCAAGTGTCTCAAGTGTCTACCTGAGTAATCCACCCCCCCCCCCCATTTTACCTTTAGGAACATTTTATTCTGTAATGATGTTTTGGTTATTGTCTGCAGCTGCTGGCACAGAGGAATTAGCTTGTTTATTTCCAGAAGAAGCATAAGTTTGTCATCATCTTTCAGCTGAAATGTAATTTAGGAATTTATAACAACCCCAATAAAACTCCACATTTTATACTTTAAATATTAAGATATATTTTATATATTAATGATATACTCCCAATGTTGGTATACATGACAGCATCACCAGCACCAGGCTAGTGGACAACGTGTTACCTGTTTTGAAAAGGCTTGTACACTTGAAGTAAGCTTTAAACCCTCCGTGGCAAAAACCTGGTAGAAAGGGAGAATATCACCATTTTAGACTAATGTCATGGATAGTTAATAAGAAATATACTCAATAATTTTATATAGTTTTAAAAATACAGCTTAGACATAAAAAATCTACCATAGAATTCCTAAAGTTAGCCAGGCATTGGTGACTCATTCCTGTAATCCTAGTACCTGGGAGGCTGAGACAGGAGGATCACAAGTTCAAGGCCAGTCTCAGCAACTTAGACCTTCAGAAACTTAGTGAGAACCTGTTTCAAAATAAGAAAATAAAAAGGGCAGGTGCAGCTAGGCGGTAAATTGTTCCTGGGTTCAATCCCCAGTAACCCTCTCAAAAAAAAAAAAAAATTCCTGAAGTTTTTTTTTTTTTTTTTTTTTTTTTTTTTTTTTGTACCCAGGAAAACACAAGGATTGAGCTGAATTCAATTTTCCCAGACCTGATACAAAATCAGTCCCTGCAGAGACACCTCTATACCTGGAGATTTCCAGTTATTCTGGACGGTCACACAGACCTGTGACACTCAGCCTCACAAACTATAGGTTTCTGAAGGGATCCTGAGCTCAACTCATAAACTCCCCAATTATAAAAGGGTGGGAATCTTAGAGAATGATGTCAAAAAAGTTAGAACTTTGCTACTTCTATCCAACCATGTGTAGCACCTGTAGTCCTCGCTCCTTGGCAGGCTCAGGTGGGAGCATCACTTGAGTCCAGGAGTTCAAGACCAGCCTGGGCAACATATTGAGACCCCAGCTCAGAAAAAAGGAAAAGAAGAAAATAGGAAAGGAAATTTGCAACCCACTTGCCAATCTAAAGCTTCCAACTACAGGGAGAATTGGAGATAAGCCCAGGTGTCATAGGTCTTCGGCCTATGAAAGAAGCTTTTTTCTTTCCCTTTTTTTTTTTTTTTTTTTTTTTTTTTTGGTGGTACCAAGTATTGAACACAGGGGCATTCTACCTCTGAGCTACACCTCCAGCCCTATTTTATTTTTTATTTTGAAACAGGATCAAAAGCCGGGCATGGTGGCTTACACCTCTAATCCCAGTTCTTGGGAGGCTGAGACAGGCAGTTCATAGGTTTGTGGCCAGCCTCAGCTACTTAGGCCCTTCACAACTTAGTGAGACCCTGTTTCAAAATAAGGATTAAAAAACAGAGCTGGCAGCCGGGCGTGGTGGCGCACGCTTGTAATCCCAGTATTCGGGAGGCTGAGACCAGAGGATCCGGGTTCGCGGCCAGCCTCAGCTAACCAGTGAGGCCCTCCGCAACTTAGTGAGACTCGGTTTCAAAATAAAGAATAAAAAATAGGGCTGGGGGTATAGCTCGGAGGTAGAATGCCCCTGAGTTCAACCCCCAGTGCCGAAAAAAAAAAAAAAAAAAAACAGAGCTGGCGCCGGGCTTGGTGGCACACCTTTGTAATCCCAGTTCTTGGGAGGCTGAAACTAGAGGATCTGGGATCGCAGCCAGTCTCAGCTACTTAGTGAGGCTCTCCGCAACTTAGTGAGACCCTGTTTCAAAATAAAACAATAAAAAATAGGACTGGGGGTGTAGCTCGGAGATAGAATGCCCCGGGTTCAATCCCCTGTAATGAAAAAAATAGAGCTGGGGGTGTATCTCAAAGGTAGAATGCCCCTGGGTTTAATCCTCAGTACTACAAAAATAGAAAAAAGAAAAGAGAGGAAGGAAGGAAAGGAAAGGAAAGAAGGAAGGGAGGGAGGGAGGAAGGGAGGAAGAAAAAAAGAAACAGGGTCTCACTAAGTTGCTGAGGGCCTTGCTAAGTTGCTGGGGCAGGCCTCAAACCTCTGATCCTCCTATCTCAGGCTACCAAGTACTGGGATCACAAGTGCAAGCCACCATGCCTAGGTAACAGAAGCTTTTGTATATGTTATTTCATTTAAGTAACATCATTCATCCAACAATAATGAAGAGGCCAAAAGCCTTTCTAGTACTCTGGAAGGTATAAGGGATTTGGACCTTCTTATAGGATATTTTCATCTACTTGGGCAAACCTAAAACTTGCTAATGCATCGAACTGACTACCAACAAAGTCTATTCTACTTTATCCCTGCAATATTTAAGCTTCTTTCTAATGAGAGAACCAGGAAAGTTCTACAAAATGTTACTGAAAGCCTACCTTCCTACTTTTCTACCACTCTCTATTGCACACAAGTATACACACATACAGGCACAAACTCAATATAATAAATCATTTAGAAAACCAGTTATAATTAACTTTTAACCCAGAATAAAGTAGTAGCATAAAGTGAAAATAAAATATACCTCTAGGTGATGAATTAAATCCTGGGAAGTTTTCAGTGGCCCCTCTCCTCTAAAATAAAATGAATTATTAATAATGTTAAAAAAGTTACTGCCTGGAGAATGGTTGTATAATATAATTTTAAAGCACTTTATGTATTAACAGATCCCATATTTTGAACAATAATATGAACAGACTAATACTATTTTGACTTTATTCTTAAAGCAATTTTAATATGGAACTATCACTTCTTAGGGTATTTTTTCCAAATAAAATTACATATGACAATTTTATAAAGAAATTTAAAATTAAGTTATACTCAAGTTCTATTTATCCTCTTTAATCTTTTTTTTTTCATTTTGCTTCATGAATTAAACATATTAGATCTGATAATACGTCTTAACCAAAAGCCCTTTGTTACATAATGAAAATGGGATTAAACCAAAAGTCAGAAAATTCTCCCTTCTAATTTTAATTCCAACTCTGGTAGAAACTCAGTTGGTTCAGCTTTGATGAAACGTATTTAAGTTTCAACTCTAAATGTATAAAATATTTATAATATTACTTGTGGCTACCAGCCCCTTCAAGAGATCAGGAAATAGCAGATTAAAAAACTACCAGGAAGAATTAAGAACTCTAAAAAATGAGAAGCAAATCAGGAAAAAAAATGAGAAGCAAATTACAACACAGAGAACGACAGGATGCATCGAGAAGTTCAATGAACTAGGCATACATCCAAAGAGCTGCACTCTTGAGCAACCGGTCCTACCACTGAACAGCTACAAGATATGAACAACTTACTCCTGATCTCTGATAAACTATTCAGAAGATTTAAAAACTGTAAGGCACTGGTAAGTTTGAAATTCTCTCCAACTATAAGGCTCTAGAAAATCTTAAACATATAAATGATCAAGAAATTATATAAATTATTATAATCACCTTAAGCAATAACATGAGGAAGGACTATAAAATTGCCTAGGGAACCTGCAAACCTCAACACTGTGAAGGTTAACAGCCATAGAAATAAATATGTAGATGAAGTAGGTGTTAAAGGAAACTGGGAATGAATACTGGGGAAACAAGTATAGAGAAAGTGTGGGTAAAAAACAAAACCAAGTTGAGATGTCATCACAGGAAATAACATTACCTTATCAAGACCTGCCTAAATGATAACAAGGTTTTTCTCCATTTCAGAACATCCATTTCCTTTTTTTTTTTCAGTACTTGGGATGGAACCCAGGGCACTCTACCTCCAAGCTACACCCCCCCAGCCCTAGTTTATCCTTTTATTTTGAAACAGGGTCTCGCTAAGTTGTGCAAGGCCTCACTAAATAGTTGGGGCTGGCTGCAAACCTGTGATCCTCCTATCTCAGCCTCCCAAATACTGGGATTACAAGCCTGTGCCACCACGCCTGCAATTTTCCCTTCAACTTCATTGTTCCTGTCCAATCAGAGCCCCTCACACTTCCCCGTCTTGATGTCCTTTACCCCAATCTTCTATGCTCACCATATCATCCTGGAATCTTCTGAAATAACAAATTAAAGAGGCAGTTTTCTTAAAAGAAAGTCTACTGCAAGGTGTGTTGGTGCCTGTTATCCCAGCATTTGGGAGGCTGAGATAGGAGGACCTCAGGTTTAAGACCAACCTCACCAACTTAGTGAGACCTTGTTTCCAAATAAAAAATAAAATAGGGGTAGGGGTATAGCTAATGCCCCTGCATTCAATCCTCAGTACTGATGAACCTTTTCTTTGGAAAAACTATATTCATTAGGTAAATAATATATTTCTCCAGTTTTTATTAGTCAAGAACTTTCTGTAGCCAGGTGTGGTGGCACATGCCTATAGTACTTGGGAGGCTGAAACAGGAGTATTGCAGGCTCGAGGCTGGCCTGGGCAATTTAGTGAGACCCTATCTCAAAATAAAAAAATAAAAAGGGCTTGGGGTGTAGCTCAGTGGTTAAACACACACACACACACACACACAAAACAACAACAAAAACCCTGGGTTCAATCCCCAGTAATACACACACACACACACACACACACACACACACACACGTACTTTAAGCATGATTTTCATACTAGTTAGAAATGATTAGTATGATTCTAGTTAAAAGTTGAGATTTTAGCCGGGCGTGGTGGCGCACGCTTGTAATCCCAGCATTCGGGAGGCTGAGACCAGAGGATCCGGGTTCGTGGCCAGCCTCAGCTACCTAGTGAGGCACTCCGCAACTTAGTGAGACTCGGTTTCAAAATAAAGAATAAAAACAGGACTGGGCATGTAGCTTGGAGGTAGAATGCCCCTGGGTTCCATCCCCAGTACTGAAAAAAAAAGTTAAGACTTTTATTTCAGTAGTCTGAAAATTCATTGTGCATAAAAACACGAGTTCTATTATTATTATTATTATCATTATTATTATTATTATTATTATTATTATTATTATTATTATTATTTCTCTTTCTCTTTCCAAAAGAATTATCTACCCAGTTGGGAGTCATGGCACACCACTACAATCCCGGTACTTGGAAAGCTGAGACAGCAGAATCGCAAATTTGAGGCCAGCCTCAGCAACTCAGCGAGGCGCTGTTTCAAAATAAAAAGGCCTGGAGAGAAGCTTAGAAGGTTTGAGGCCAGCCTCAGCAACTTAGTGAGACCCCATTTCAAAATAAAAAGGGAATGGGTGTAGCTCAGAGGAAGAATGCCCCTGGGTTCAAAACCCAATACCCAAAATAGAGAATTTCTGTCCTTAATAAGTGTTGGCTCATGGAGATTTGGCAACCAATAGAGGCAGGCCTCATAACTCCCTTCATTGACCTGTGTCTAATCAATCAGTTGTACAAAGATATAAAACTCATGTTTTCTAAACATACTGATGCTAGATAAGAGAGACAAGGATATACAGGATGCCACAAGACAGAATGTAAAATTAAAGTTCTTTATTTTTTTTATTTTTATTTTTTTGTGGTACCAGGGATTGAACCTAGAGGCATCCTACCTCTGAGCTAGACCCCAAGCCACATTTAATTTTTTATTTTGAAACAGGGTCTCATTAACTTGCAGAGGGCCTCGCAAGATTGCTGAGGCTGGCCGTGAACCTATGATTCTCCTGTCTCAGCCTCCCAAGTACTGGGATTACAGGCATGCACCACTACACCAGCAAATTATTTCAAAATTATGGAAAGAATAGGGCACAAACCTCTAAAATAGTCCCTTCTAAGTCTAACTCCTAAATAGACGTGTCTTGTTGCATTCACTGACTTAAGTTGTCATAATAACTACTTCCAGTCTTTTTACATATATTTACTATTGACTTTAACTCAGCAATGATTTAACATGGCACTTTTTCTTTCCATCAAGTATTGTCATACTGATTTTAGAAGATCAAAATGTAACCACATTACCTAGTAAATAAATAGAGAGAGTAGGCCATCCTGGACATGTTCCGTCCATATTTAATAATTTCATTCTCCTGATCTTCCCACTTCTCAATTTCGCAGTCAGCATCAGAGGAGAGCAAACCCAGCTTAAGTCCAAGCTTCGCTATCTTGGCTTGGTCCTACAAACATACATTTTAATCTCAACTTTGTCATTATTGATGCAAGAAGAAGATTAGATGTAAGACTATTTACCTAGGAAAAGGTTTTACCTCAGAATCAGGTTTGTCCGGCTTCAATGATTTCAGGTTTGCATTATTTTTCTGTGACAATAAAGAGATTAAGATTATCTTAAAAGATGGTATATTTAATTGTGAGGAAATACAATAGTAATGAAAGGTGAAACAAAATACTCATAATAAAGTCTAATTTTGACATATCCACTACATAGTTAAATTTTATTAAGCAGTTTAAATTAAACAAATAACCAATTGCAAATATTCTTCTAGTAGGTGAGTCCAGCTTTGAACAGGTAGTTGGTTCAAAATCTGGGGCCAGGGAAGTAGGTCAGTGTCCCATGTTTGCAGTTGTTCTCCTCTTTTCACGGGGGCTTCAGGGACCTATCTCAAGACAACTTCTGCAGTATTCCTGGGATCCAATAATAATGTCTCTAGTAGGAGACATTATTTGTCTGGTTTCTTTGTTATAACAAGATTATTATAATGCTTGGATTATGCTTATGAAATGCTGTAATAAAATTAATCACTATAAATAGGTTTTTTTAATAGTTTCCTAACTAATGGTTATGGTTCTAGGATTCAATTCCTTTAACTAATTTGCCATAAACCAGGCATGGTGACGCACGGCTGTAATCCTAGTACTTGGGAGGCTGAGACAAGAGGAATGCAGGTTTGAAGCCAGCCTCAGCAACTTAGTGAGGCCCTTAGCAACTTAGACCTTCTTTCAAAATAAAAACTAAAATGGGTGGGGGTATGGCTCAGAGGTACAATGTCCCCAGGTTTAATTCCTAGTACCACAAAAATTAAATAAATAAATAATATAATATAAAAATTTGCCCATAGCTAAATGTCAACACCTTAGTTTCAATGCCATCACAATTGCTAATACCATATCACAGGTTGTAAAGAGATTATACTTAGAATTTAGGATTTGATGTATGAACCAATGTTCAATGGTTTCATGCTTTTGAAAGAACAAGTTTGAGCCAAGTATGGTGGTGCACACTTATAATCCCAGTACTTGGGAGGCTGACACATGAGGATCACAGGATCGAAGCCAGCCTTGGCAACTTAGCGAGGCCCTCCACAACTTTGTGAGACCCTATTTCTAAGTAATAAAATAAAATCAGGCTGGGGGTGTGGCTTAGAGGTAGAATGCCCCTGGGTTCAATCCTCAGTGCCACAAAAAAAAAAAAAAAAAAAAAAAAAAAAAGAAAAGAACATAAAATATTTGGAATTGAGAATATAATTCTCCTAGAAGGAGAGAAATCGACACCAGTTAGGTTACCAGACTAGTCTATAGGTATCTACTTACTTGAAAAACAGAATACCAGGATAGACCCGACCATTACCAATGATAATGTTTCTTTGAAAAATATATTCGAGTCGGGCATGGTAGCACACGCTTGTAATCCCAGTGTTTGGGAGGCTGAGACAGGAGGATCTGGGTTTGCAGCCAGCCTCAGCTACTTAGTGAGGCCCTCTGCAACTTAGTGAGACGCTGTTTCAAAATAAAGAATAAAAATAGGACTGGGAAGTTGGGTGTGGTGGCGCATGCTTGTAATCCCAGTACTTGGGAGGCTGAAACCAGAGGATCTGGGTTTGCAGCCAGCCTCAGCTACTTAGTGAGGCCCTCCGCAATTTCATGAGGCCCTGTTTCAAAATATAGAATAAAAAGTAGAGCTGTGGGTGTAGCTCAGAGGTAGAATGCCCCTGGGTTCAATCCCCAGTACCGCAAAAAAAAAAAAAAGGACTGGGGGTGCAGCTTAGAGGGAGAATGCCTCTGGGTTCAATCCTCAGTACTGAAAAAAAAAAGGCTCATACTAGATACTTCTACTCTGAAATCTGGTGGGACCTCCCATTGGTGGACCAGTAGAGAAAAAGTGGCCAGCAGACATAAAAAGCCATTTTTAATAGAAACACATATTTAAATATATACATACAAACATACATTGGGTATGTATTCACATACATGTACATAAAATGTAAATTACATTAAGGAAAACACTCCTATGCCAATTTAGCTTTGAGGTAGGTATACGGGTGTTCCTCAACTTATGATGGGGTCATGTCCATTATAAGATGAAAATATAAATAAAAATATAATTAATACAACTAACCTACCAAGTATCATAGTTTATCAACACATACACTGTAGAGTACCCATTGTTTCCCCTGTGATCACATGGCTGACTGGGAGCTGTGGCTCGCTGCCCCTGCCCAATATCATGGGAATATCATACTACTTAAGCTTTGGAAAAGATAAAAATTTTAAGTACAGTTTCTCTTGAATGTATATTGCTTTCACACCAGTGTAAAGTAAAAAAAATCATCTATATCAGAGACCCATCTGTGGATGTGTGTGTGAACATGTGCGTATACAGTCACATGCCACGTAACATTTTGGTCAACAATGTGTTGCATATACATTGGTGGTCCCATTCGATTATAATCTAGCAATGTCATAGTTGTCTTAGTTAATTTAAGTATGATATGCTCACGACAATAAAATCACCTAGTGGTGCATTTCTCAGAACATGTCCCCATTATTAAGTGATACCTAATTCTGTGTGGTTGTGTGTGTGTGTCCTGCTCGTTTTTGGTTTCTCTTATAATAACCATGACTTGTTGCTTGTTTTGTGTGTTTCTGGGGGGAGGTATACTGGGGATTAAATGGAGGGACATTCTACCTACACACTATGCCCCCAGCCCTTTTTATTTTTGTTTTGAAACAGGATCTCACTACGTTGCTAAGAGTCCTGCTAAGTTGCTGAGGCTGGTCTTGAACCTGCAATCCTCCTATTTCAGCCTCTCAAGTACCAGGATTACAGGCGTGCATCACTACACCTGGCTATGACTTGTCACTTATGATCAGATATCCTGTCACCAGTTTCACTGTAGAACAAAACAACTTCAGCTTTTCTATACTTTGCCTATCACGTAGTTTAGATTTGCTCATTGAACATGATCTTTCTAATAATGTTTATTATAAAGACATAGCTGAAGTAAAAGGTCAGAAAATAAGTATGTATAGAGAAACTATAAAGTTATACATGCAAATGCACACAGACATGTGTGCTCCCTCATGACCATTAGAAATAGACAGACATGGCCGGTGGCACACACCTGTAATCCCAGTACTTGGGAGGCTGAGATAGGAAGATCACAAGTTTGAGGACAGCCTCAGCAAGAAATGAGACTCTTATCAACCTAGTGAGACCCTGTTTCCAATAAGAAATAAAATCGGGCTAGGGGTGTAGCTCAAAGGTAGAAAGCCTCTAGGTTCAATCCTCAGTAACACACAGACACACACACACACACACACACACACACACACACACACAAGAAAGAAAGAAAAAAAAGAAAGAGATAGATAGATAGACCTGATCAATAATCTTTGGCTCCTCCTTGGACAGTCACATCATTTTTATTTCCTTCCTTGGTCTAATAGACTATCTAGCACTTGATAAATCATTTAAGAAAGTTAAGAATACTCTTACGGTTTTAGATTTTATTTTATTTAAAATTCTACACTCATTCTTTTAAATTGGTTGCATTTCATTATTCTTATTTCCTATTTTAACTTTACAAATTACTATCATTGAAGTGTTTGAACATGGCCCAAAGAGAATTGCCTGAAAAGGTGAATAAACCATCTTAATAATGTAGCCAAGCTTGCCATCTAGTGGGCACTACTTTGGAATGCAGTCAGATGCGTCCGTTTCAGTTGTATAAACATGTAAACTTTGAGCCTCTAAATATAAATAGCACCAGACTCTAAATTTGATTTCTAAAAAAGAGAGCTACAATTTCCTGGGAATATAATTAGCTATGATAGTTCAACTAAGGAAATGGTTCATGATTCTGAAATTATTTGTTACTAAAAATTTTAAAAAGTTTCTATTCAGTTCAATTAAGATCTTTGCTCCACTCAACCTATTAAAAGCTCTGTTATATCTTTTCTATCCTCAAAAACATTGTAGTAGGCTAGGAGCCGGGAGTAGCGCCCACTTGTAATCTCAGTACTCTGGAGGCTGAGAGGAAGATCGAGGTTTTCGGCCAGTCTCAACTACTTAGGCTCTCCACAACTTAATGAGACCCTGTTTCAAAATAAAGAATAAAAAATAGGGCTGGGGCTGAGCATGGTGGCGCACAGTTGTAATCCCAATACTTGGGAGGCTGAGACAGGAGGATTGCAGGTTTGAAGCCAGTCTCAACAACTTATCGAGACTCTCAATCTAGTGAGCAAGACCTTTTTTCAAAAATAAAAGAGGACTGGGGAGTGTAGCTCAGACGTAGAATGTTGCTGGGTTCAATCCCCAGCACCACACACACACACACACACACACACACACACACACACACACACACACACACACAATGTAAGCCATCAAAAATATTCCTTTGTAGCCGGGTGTGGTGGCGCATGCTTGTAATCCCAGCATTCGGGAGGCTGAGACCAGAGGATCCGGGTTCACGGCCAGCCTCAGCTACCTAGTGAGGCACTCTGCAACTTAGTGAGACTCGGTTTTAAAATAAAGAATAAAAAATAGGGCTGGGGGTATAGCTCGGAGGTAGAATGCCTCTGAGTTCAATCCCCAGCACCACAAAAAAAAAAAAAAAAAAAAAAAAAAAATGCTGTGGGATGGAGGGAGGAAATGGAAATAAAGTACAAATCTTAAAATAAAAAAAAAAAAAAAAAAAAAAAAAAAATCTAAGGAGCTTTTTTTCCTCTCCTTTTTTTTTTTTTTTTTTCTTTTTTGTTTGCAGTACTGAGGATGAAACCCAGGGGCATTCCACCTCCAAGCTACACCCCCCAACCCTATTTTTT
>PVLC010029705.1:0-20012 GCA_004027655.1 Graphiurus murinus
CCAAAAAAAAAAAAAAAAAAAAAAAAAAAAAAAAAGAAGAAGAAGAAGAAAAAAAATAAAAAGCTAACTAGTAAGGTTTGGCTGAAGTCTCAGTGGAAGGTGCTTTTCTTCCAGACACGTGGGTCTTAGAAGGCGTTGTTTCTCTCCTTTCCTCTAGGTTAAAAAGGCCTTCTTTGCCTTGGTAGCCAACGGTGTCCGCGCAGCGCCCCTGTGGGAGAGTAAGAAGCAGAGTTTTGTAGGTGAGTCGTGGGGGCCTGGGCAAAGTCTCAGCTGGGAAGGAGACCTCCACGCAGTGCCCCTGAAGTACCTTCGCGGGTGCTTGTTGGGAAATCAGCCTGGTACACACGTTCCCAGGTTAAAGAACACCCTTGCTTTTGCATGCCGGGTAACGCAGAGCTGCGGATCAATTCAAAACACACTTGTGCCTTTACTGAATTCCTTTGTTGTTGTGTTGCCTTTAATTTAGCAATTAGTGGGCACTCTGAATGAACCTAATCAGCCCGTGAGCTAAACCCGTAAGATGCCCATGGGCCGGCCCGGCGCCTGTGTGCCTGCCAGTCTCCTCCCTGGCACTACTTGTCACTTTTTTTTTTTATCTTTCTGGTATTGGGGATTGAATCCAGGGCCATTCTACCCCTGAGCTACCTCTCCAAGACCTATTTTATTTCTTATTTAAAACAGGGTCTTGCTAGCCAGGCATGGTGGCGCACGCTTTTAATCCCAGCATTCGGGAGGCTGAGACCAGAGGATCCAGGTTCGCGGCCAGCCTCAGCTACCTAGTGAGGCACTGCAACTTAGTGAGACCTGGTTTCAAAATAAAGAGTAAAAAATAGGGCTGGGGTGTAGCTCGGAGGTAGAATGCCCCTGAGTTCAATCCCCAGTACCGCAAAAAAATAAAAATAAAAATAAAACAGGGTCTTGCTAAGTTACTGCTCACTGTCCTCGAACCTGCGATCCTTCTGTCTCAGCCCCCTCTGGGAGGACAGGCGTGCGGCCCTGAGCCTGGCCGCTCATCAGCTTTTTGATGGAGCAGGCGAAAGGATGTGAACATGATTGATGGAGGTCTCTGTTGAGCCTACCGAAAACATTGTGTGATTGGCAACAGCTTAATGGTGGTGTTCACACCATTGCTCACCCAGTAGACCGAAGACGGTAATACTGTCTCTCCTAGTATTCGGCGCATTTTGAAATCGTGTGTTTATATCTGCCTCCCCCTCTAGATTATAATTTTCTCTGGGAAAAAAACTCAATTTTTTTTTCATCTTCATAGTTCTTATGTCTGGCACACGGTGGACACACAGAAATAAGTGGTCTTTTTTTGTTTTTATGGTCAAAACTGTTGTATTTATAATGCTTCTCAGGAAAGACTCCAAGTACCCCCAGAAGTATCATGTTCCAAAAGCTTATGGAATATTTTATCTCATTCTATTATATCCTATTTTATTTTATTTCGTGGTGCTGGGAATTGAACCCAGGGGTATTCTACCTCTGAGCTACACACCCAGACCTATTTTATTTTTTATTTGGAAACAGGGTCTCACTAAGTTGTGGAGAGCCTCACTAATTAGCTGAGGCTGACCGCAAACCTGTGATCCTCTTTTCTCAGCCCCCCAAGTACTGGGATTATAAGTGTATGCCACCACGCCTGGCTTTTCAGCTAGATTGATCTATCTAGTTTGGTGTAGACCAAACATTGATAGTCTTAAGTAATTTTTTTTTTTCTTTTCGCAGTACTGGGGATTGAACCTAGGGGCATTTTACCTCTGAGCTACACCCCCAGTCCTACTTTTTATTCTTTATTTTGAAATAGGTTCTCCCTAAGTTGCGGAGAGCCTCACTAAGTAGCTAAGGCTGGCTGCGAACCCGGATCCTCCAGTCTCAGCCTCCCAAGTACTAGGATTACAAGCGTGCGTCACCACGCCCGGCTTAAGTAATATATTAAACTATGCTTGAGATCTTTATGGTACATTTTATAAGCTCTTCCAGTAAATTGTACAGGTTCATTTGTCATTTGTAATTTTTCTTCTACTTAGCCATAGTTTTGTTATTAACGTGTACTTCTTTATTCCAGGAATGCTAACAATTACAGATTTCATAAATATCCTACATAGATACTATAAATCACCTATGGTAAGTGGCAGCAGTTCTTGCTGTGTTCTGTTCATGGAAACTGTACATGTCTGTTACGGGTAGGGTGATATTTTAAGATTTCTTTTTTTTAGTACAGGGTGGTGATCATGGTAGTAGTGGTTTTTCCAAATATATAAAGAAGGAATTTCATTATAACACTGCTAGCCATAGGAAACAGCTAGCCTTACCCTAAATCACATATTAGAAGCTGAATAAAGTATCCTCCGAGAAATAAAAGGAAATAGCTGCTCTATTCAGCTTTCAGAATTCCTTGGGTCAGCAGGATTGACCCGTCAGTTTCCCTGTTTACTCTGCTTGAGCTGCGCATTGGGGAAGCTGCTGGAAGCCCCTCCACTCCTGTCCAGGGGGCCAGCTCAGCAGGGCCTCCTCCCTGAGATAAGGCGGCCACAGGGTCTATCTCTGCTGGCCTGTCGGTGTGCATGGAACTTGATTCTGTCTCTCCAGCAATTTTACAAGAACTCTGTGCACTTCTTGGTTTTAAAGAAGAAAAAAAAAAAAGGTGTGCTGGGCATGGTGGCACACGCTTGTAATCCCAGTACTAGGGAGGCTGAGATAGGAGGATTTCAGGTTTGCAGCCAGCCTCAGCTACTTAGGCTCTCCACAACTTAGTGAGACCCTGTTTCCAAATAAAGAATAAAAAATAGGGCTGGGAGTGTAGCTTGGAGGTGGAATGCCCCTGGGCTCAATCCCCAGTTATGCAAAAAAAAAAAAAAAAGAAGTAGTGGTAGTAGTAGTAGTAGTCGTCGTAGTAGTAGTAGTAAAAGCTAAAATTGAAGAAATTCAGTGTGACTTCTTTCTGCCAGTGAAGGACAGACGTCCCAGCTGAGGTGTGGCAGAACCCCCGTGCCTGGCCCCGCTCTGCTCTTAGCGTAGTGTGGAAACCATCTCTCTCCTGTGTCTCACACTGATGTTTGTCATTCTCCCGCCTGCTTTGGTTTTTGTTTGTTTATGAGGCTGGGGAAGGACAGAGTTGTACACCTTACTTAACTAATACTGCATGGGGTATCTAAAAGGTAGAAGTCAGTCCACTGAATACTGTCTCCAGTGTAAGAGTCAGTCATCCACTACAGTCACGCATCCCTTAACGAGGAGATGTGTTCTGAGAAGCATGCCGCCAATTGATTCCATCACCATGTGAACGTGATAGAATGTTCTTACACAAAATGAATCGGCTACAACAACACTGGATGGTAGAACCTTACGACCTCAGTCTTGTGCCTGGTCCTTCATTGGCCAGAATACCGGGGCGCATAGTAGTAACCAGATCCCTGCACAAAATACCGCAGTGAGTGTCTTCGTAAGACAGACTCTGAGAAGGAAGTTTTACCCATGTCTGTAAATGGGTATTATATCACATGGCATCCTGATGGCCTGGTGTCTTAAATACTACCAGTGCAAGGGAATACTAGTGGTCCTTCTGTTGGGCAGATCGCTTGCTTTTGGACTAACAAAATACGCATGATTTTTTTCAATGTGCTTTTATTGGTGCATTGTGATTTTTTTTCTTTTTTCTTTTTTTTTGGGGGGGGGGTAACTGGGGATTGAACTCAGGGGCATTCTACCTCCGAGCTATACCCCCAGCCCTATTTTTTATTCTTTATTGGAAACCAGGTCTCACTAAGTTGCAGAGGGCCTCACTAGGTAGCTGAGGCTGGCCGCGAACCCGGATCCTCCAGTCTCAGCCTCCCAAATACTGGGATTACAGGCATGCGCCACCACGCCCGGCTAGCATTTTTTTTCTTTTATGTGGTTTTCACTTAGGTTTTTTGAGTCCTTGGGATGGAACTCAGGGCTTTAGGTGCACTTGTGCATACCAGGCAAGCTCTCCTCCACTGAACTACATCCTTAGCCTACAAGTATGATTTTTTTTTTTTTTTTTTTAAAACAGGGTCTCACTAAGTTGCTGAAGCTGGTCTCAAACTTAAGATCCTCCTGTTTCAAACTCCCCAAATACTGAGATTAGGGGCTGAGCTACTACATTCAGTTTCACAAGTATGATTTTTATTTTTATTTATTTATTCATATAAATATACATATACATACACATATGTATACATATATATTTTTACATATATATTTGTGGGGGGATACTGGGGATTGAACCCAGGGGCATTCTACCTCCAAGCTACCCCCTAGCCCTGTTTTTTAATTTTTATTTTGAAACAGGATCACACTAGATTGTAAGAGTCTCGAGGCTATCCTCAAACCTGTGATCCTCCTGTCTCAGCCTCCCAACTACTGGGATTACAGGCATGCACCACCATGCTTGGCTACAAGTATGATTTTTATTTTATTTTTTATTTATTTATTCTCTTTTTTTTTTTTTTTTTTTTTTTTTTTTTTTTTTTTTTTTTTTTTTTTTTTTTTTTTTTTTTTTTTTTTTTTTTTTTTTTTTTTTTTTTTTTTTTTTTTTTTTTTTTTTTTTTTTTTTTTTTTTTTTTTTTTTTTCAGTACTGGGGATTGAACTCAGGGGCATTCTACCTCTGAGCTATACCCCTAGCCCTATTTTTTATTCTCTATTTCTTTGAAATAGGGTCTCCCTAAGTTGCAGAGGGCCTCACTAGGTAGCTGAGGCTGGCCTCGAACCCAGATCTTCCTGTCTCAGCCTTCCAAATGCTGGGATTACAAGCGTGTGCCACCACACCCGGCTCCTATTTTTTATTCTTTATTTTGAAACTGGGTCTCACTAAGTTGCAGAGGGCCTCACCAAGTAGCTGAGGCTGGCCGCAAAACCAGATCCTCCAGTCTCAGCTTCCCAAGTACTGGAATTACAAGCATGAGCCACCACACCCAGCCCAAGTATGATTTTTAAATGGATAGATTTTGAAAAAAATTCAGCCAAATACCATATAACAAATCTCAGCAGTAGTTTACTAAATCAAAATTGCTTTAAAAAGCCGGGCGTGGTGGCCCATGCTTGTAATCCCAGCATTCGGGAGGCTGAGACCGGAGGATCCGGGTTCGTGGCCAGCCTCAGCTACCTAGTGAGGCCCTCTGCAACTTAGGGCTGGGGATATAGCTCGGAGGTAGAATGCCCCTGAGTTCAATCCCCAGTACCGCAAAAAAAAAAAAAAATAGGGCTGGGGATTTAGCTCGGAGGTAGAATGCCTCTGAGTTCAATCCCCAGTACCGGAAAAAAAAAAAAATTGCTTAAAAAGCAGTTATCTCTAAATATACAGCCAAATCTTTTCTTAATAAATGTACTTTTTTAAAAAATAAAAAAATAAAGGTACTTTGTTTCCATATTCCCCCTTTTTCTAATTATAAACAGAAAAGTGCTCTTATGAAAGCTGTTTTATTTAATTTTTCTAAGTAATTTACTTGTTTCTATGTTGTATATATCAACACTTGTAAATAGGAAATTTTCTCATTTGCAGGTACAAATTTATGAATTAGAAGAACATAAGATTGAAACGTGGAGGGGTAAGCATGACTGGTCGCTAAAAATTCCTCATACCATAGAGAGAATATTGCATTTAGTATGTAAAATATCTGTTAATATCACAGGTCCTTTTCTCTCTCCTTAATAATACACTAGTCAAAACATTCTAGCCAGGCATGGTGGCACACGCCTGTAATCCCCGTACTCAGGAGGCTGAGACAGGAGGTTTTCAGGTTCAAAGATAACCTCAGCAAGTAGTGAGATTCTCATCAACCTAGCGAGACCCTTTTTCAGAATAAAAATAAAATAGGGCTGGAGGTGTAGCTCAGAAGTAGAATGCCCCTGGGTTCATGAATCCCCAGTACCATTAAAAAAAAAAAACTGTCAATTTCTTGTTCATTTTGAGTCTGCTGTGCTATCTGGATTGCCGGTTCTGTGTAATGGACGACAGCCGGCCTCCTTGTCCAGGGCTGGAGGTGAATGTGTAGGTGAATGAGCTGACCACTAATCTCACCCTCAAAAATCCGCCTTGCCAAGAGATAAACCAAAGACCTGCCTGTATCTGTTCTGATTTAAGCTCCATTATTTCTTTTCCTTTAGTTTTTGAAACAGGGTCTCACTATGTTACTGAAGAGGTTCTTGCTAAATTACTGGGACTGTCCTCAAACCTGCAATCCTCCTGTCTCAGCCTCCCAAGTATTGGGATTACTGGCGTGCACCACCACGCCCAGCTACACTTCATTTTTGCTTTACAATGTCAAAACACAGAACAAGTTCGCCTTGAACCAGATGGTTTGGATCAAATAACTTTAGGAGCCCTCTCTTGTTTAGCCACGTCTCCGTTCACCCTTTGCAATCATAACACTCTTTTCTGCAACGGGATGATTTTTTAGATTCTTGCTTCGTGATCGTGCAAATGGTCATCTTGATGAGACGCATGAGTGGACAGCGGAGCAGGCAGAGCATGGGATGGGAATCAGGGAACCAGAAGGACGGCAGTGGGGAGTTCAAGGAAAAGCCTAGATAGAAATGAAGAGACCCGCTGGGCTTTGGTGGTACATGCCCGGAATCCCAGCGCACACCGTAACTTAGCATATTTCAAAATGAAAAAATTAAAAAGGCCGGGGGTGCCCCTCAGAGGTGGAATGCCCCAGTACCAAAAATGGCAGAACCAACAGAAAGGAAAATTTCAAATTCAAAATTGAGGAATCTTGCTTTGCGGCTTCCATAATGTGCTTGATGGGATTACCGACTTTGGTGGCTGAGGGATCTGAACATTATTAAGAGTTCTGGAAAGTTCTGTGAGCTCTTTCAATTCCATATGAGTTATGAGTCTCGTTGAGTGATATATTTGATTTCTTATGGTTTTATCAAGCCAAGCTAAGTCAACATGGGATTTAATTGAAGTCCCATAGGTCACTTCATCTGACCTATTTTGAAGTCATTATGTAACTTAACTCCAGGATCCACACTTCTTATCAAATGATAGTATACAAGTCCTGTTGACCAAGGTTTAAGTGTCTGCACATTTCACACATAGTATTTGGTAGAAGTGATAGTACCAGGATGTTCTCAGATGCCTTCTTTATACAAACCTCAATAAAGCAAATTAATTAGTTGATATCTTTACAAAGAAAACCTCTATATACTAAAAAGATTCCCAGGTTAGTTTGAGCATTAATTTAGCAAAGTAAAACAAAAACATTCAAAGAACAAAGTTTGTCATTAACTTAATTTACAAGTCATAAAAATCTATTTTAAAGGATTTTGTAAATGCTTCTTGAAGGTAATATTAACTTAATAGCAGTCTAGTGACCTCTGCTGGTATCGCTCTTTTATCAGATTTCTTAATTTTTTTCTGATGTTATAAACATCTAATAAATATTATTTTTAAATATTTCATTTTTCTTCAAAGTTAACATCCTGAAAACAGTTGAAGTTATCTAAAACAGCCATAACTGTAATTGACAAAATAGTTTTTGAGTAAACTTCTTTTGATGTGGATTTTTATTTTTCTAATTATCTGTAAGTGGAATTTATGTGATAATTGCAAACAGCAAATATGCTACTAACTACATATTTTCTTTCTATAAATACAGAGCTTTATTTACAAGAAACATTTAAGCCTTTAGTGAATATATCTCCAGATGCAAGGTAAACTTGTAGCTTGTTTTCCGTTTTTTATTCACTCTGATTTTTCTATTTTATTACCATGATAGATAAATAGAAACAAACTGTTATCATGCCTATAATCCCAGTATTTGAGAGGCTGAATCAGGAGGATCAAAGGTTCAAGGCCAGTCTCAGCAACTTAGCAAGACCATTTCAGAATAAAAATAAAGCCGGGTATGGTGGTGCACACCTGTAATCCCAGTACTTGGGAGGCTGAGACAGGAGGATTGCAGGTTCATGGCCAGCCTCAGTAATTTAGCGAGGCCCTCTGCAACATAGTGAAATCCTGTTCCAAATAAAAAATAAGATAGGGCTGGGGGTGTAGCTCAGAGGCAGAATGCCCCTAGGTTCAATCCCCAGTACCACACACCAAAAAAAAAATATGTATTTTAATTTAAAAATAAAATAGGACTGGGGGGGGGGGAGGTGTGGCTCAGAGGTAGAATGTCCCTGGGTTCAATCCCTAGTACCACAAAAAATAAATAAATAAAACCATGTTCTCCAGTCTAAATGGGCTCAACTACCTTAACTCCAGATACTAAATTCCTTAGTTAAGAACTTTAGAAATCATAGATAGCCATCAGCCAGGTGTGGTGGCACACGCTCGTAATCCCAGTGCTTGGGAAACCGTGACAGGAGGATTGCAGGTTCAAGGACAGCCTCAGCCAGTAGACTCTCATTAACCTACGGAGACCCTGTTTCAAAATAAAAATAAAATAGGGCTGCGAGTGTACCTCGGAGGTAGAGTGACCCTGGGTTCAATCCCCAGTGCCACAAAGAGAGGGAGAGGGGAAGTCACACCATTGTTCATCCAAGGGTTTGATAATGGACCAGGAGGTCGGCCTTGCTGAGCAGCTTTGAACAGCTGGATCTCTGCACAGGGTTGGTCTAGGGAGCAGGTTCAAATGGCCCAGTCTCGGGCTCACCCCCATCCTACCCCGTCTGAGAGGGGTGGAGCCCTTAAACATTGAATAGCACTGGAACAGCACCCCCTGGATCCTGATTCAGGTCAGAACCATCCAGAAGGCTTGCATCACAAAGGTTAATCTAGAAGACATTTTTAAAACTCACATCCACTAGAGTTTTGAAAAGGTAAAATGCTTGTATTATCTCATTTCCGAGTCCTGCCAGGAAGATACCCCAACAGCCTCCCCTGTGACAGTCACGGCAGGGACCGTGAGCAGCAGAGGGGTGGCCCCTCCGGTCCCCTGGCAGGGCTGACTCGGGACAGGGGTCAGCCGCCAGCTCCCACCAGAGCCGCTGCCCGCCCTAGGTCACTAGTCTCGTAGGGTCTAGGTCTCGTCCTCTTTCAACAAAATCACCGAACATTCTATTGAAAAAGTTCTCGTGAGATTTGTAGCTCTTATATTTGATATATATCAGCTGATTGTGATTGTGATGTGATTTGCTGAGATCTCCAGTTTAAAGCGTCTCCTTAACAAGCTCTTGTTAGTCGGTCAGCCTTTTCTTATGGCAACATAAAAACACTGGAGTGGAGATGCTTGGAAGCAGGGTGGTCCAAGGGTTTCTGGTACTTCCACAAAGCCTCCTAACAGTTTACTGGCTTTTCCTGCAGCCTCTTCGATGCTGTGTACTCGTTGATCAAAAATAAAATCCACAGATTGCCCGTCATTGATCCCATCAGTGGGAACGCACTTTATATACTGACTCACAAAAGAATCCTCAAGTTCCTCCAGCTCTTTGTAAGTAGCTTCTAGTGTTTCTAAGACAGTTGCATTTTCTTTAATTTACTTCAAGTCAGTTGGTTGCTGTTACTCGAAATAGAAGAAACTGTTAGTTTCAAGGTCTCCACTTCCAAACTTTAGTTTCTCAACTTACTGCTCTTTGAATTGTACATTCTCAAAGTTGATTCTAAGTAAAAGGCAATTACTTTTCAGTACAAGTATCAACATAGTAAAGAAAAAAAAAAACTTGGAATTCTCCACCAAGAACATTTGATCACCTAATGTCCGGGGGGGACTAAAACAGTTTTGTAAGTCTATCTAATTTTAAGAACTGCTCTACGAGATAAACTGAGCCAGTATTGAGGGTAAAAAAATGCTTCTTGATGCTTTTATTGGTGGTGTGGTGTAAGAAACATGTTCAAAAAATACTATTTCTGGGGATTATCTCACTATAAAACACTGCCGTAGTAATAGGAAATCCCAAAGCAAATGGAATTTTGGCAAGAGAATATCATGTTGGTCCAAATCAGGCTTATACTGATCATCTGTTTTCTCAAGTTCTGAAACAAACTGGTGGGCTGATCTTCCCAGACCTCGGCGCTCTTGGGCGGGTGGTATTAAAAGAGGCTGTGGAGCGTCAAGGGTGGACGGAGGTTTCTTTGTCTGCCTTTAGTTTCCTGCATGAAATTTGAGGTTATAAGTAATCCGTCAAAGAAAACCAGTAAGAGGCATTAGTGACACAGAGGAGATGTTAAGAGGGTAGTAAATATTAAAAATCTACTTCAAAGTAGCTCTCCCACTTTCTTCTTCATGGCTTCACCAAAGGAACTAAAATTGTAGGCAGCTCTCCCAGGGCCAGAGCTCCTCCCCGGGAGCCGCCTTCAGGGACCGCTTTTGCTCACAGAAGCAGGGAAGGTTTAGTGATGAGGAGAAACACCTTACAGATCAAACCAGTCTTGTATCTTAATGGTCTCCATATATAAAAAATGCTTTATGGTTAAATAAATGCTATGAGCCGGGCGTGGTGGTGCACGCTTATAATCCCAGTACTTGGGAGGCTGAGACTTGGAGGATCCGGGTCCTCGGCCAGCCTTAGCTACTTAGGCCCTCCGCAACTTTGTGAGACCCTGTTTCAAAAATAAAGAATAAAAATTAGGGCTAGGGGTGTATCTCAGAGGTAGAATGCCCCTGAGTTCAATCCTCAGTACCACAAATAAATAAATAAATAAATAAATAAATAAATAAATAAATAAATAAATAAGTAAATAAATAAATGCTATGAATGAGATAGGAAGGAGAAGAGCAATTTACCAAAAAGAAGAAGAAAAAAAAGAAAGAAACATGAAGTTTCATAGACAAACTAGGGGAAAGAATGAGGGGTGTATCAGTATTGCATATCAAGCCGGGTGTGGTGGCACACATTTGTTATCCCAGCACTTGGGAGGCTGAGGCAGGAGGATGAGAGGTTTGAATCCAGCTTCGGCAACTTAGACTCTCAGCACCTTAGCAAGACCTGTTTCAAAATTAAGTAGGGCTGAGGGTATAGCTTGGAGGTAGAACGCCTGTGAGTTCAATCCTCAACACCACACACACACACACACACACACACACACACACACACACACACACACAATGTGTATCAGTTTGTAATCTGAGAATGAGGCGGCATTCCCATGACATTTCACAGTCATAGAGGGTGTGGGGTAGAAGGACGCCATTTCCAGGGCCCACGCATGCCAGATTCATAGCTTATTTCATCCTTCCAGTCATAATTTCAAAATAGCATTAACCACGAGAGCGGATTGCTGTGAGCAGGGCCGCCCTGTGGGGCAGGGATTTTATTTAAGCCCGCTCCGTGGCTGATGCAGCTCAGCCAGGTTAAGTGACTTGGCCGAGTGGCCGAGGCTTGGTGAGTAGTGGCCAGCATCCAAACCGAGCACTCCGATTGGTAACCACACCCGCAGCCTCTGAGCCCTGCCCGCCAGCCCGGGAGCTGTGCACAGGAGGCCCCTGGGCCTGTCTCACACAGCTCCTGCGTGGCTTACACCCCCAAAGTCTCTCAGAGTCCCCGGCCTGGACCCCCTCTGCTGCTACACAAGGAGGGAAGGTGGGAGATGGCCTCTTCACAGAGGGACTTAAGGGTTTCCTCTATAAAAATAGAGGGGCTTGCCTCTGCCCAGTACTTACTGCCTTCTATTTGGGCCAATATGGTGATTAAAGTCATGCTACTAGAATATTCAGCTAGAGGTTCTCAGATAAAAATACAGAATTTGTAATCCCAGCATTCGGGAGGCTGAGACCGGAGGATCCGGGTTCGAGGCCAGCCTCAGCTACCTAGTGAGGCACTCTGCAACTTAGTGAGACTCGGTTTCAAATTAAAGAATAAAAAATAGGGCTGGGGGTATAGCTCAGAGGTAGAATGCCTCTGAGTTCAATCCCCAATACCGCAAAAAAAAAAATACAGAATTTAAATGAAGAAACCTCAGGGCCTGATTTTTACTGAACTGATGAGATTGTTTTCTGAAGAAAAGTAACGTTACACTTCGAGAGATTTGAAACTCTGCCCGAGCTTAGAGTGTAGGACAGGGAAGATCCTGTATTGAGATGGATGAGATGACCTAATAGGTCTTTCTTTTCTTTTCTTTTCTTTTCTTTTCTTTTTTTTTCTTTCTTTCTCTAAATTTCTAGGAGTCTCATGATTTGAATATTGATGAACTCTTTGACTTGAACATTTTGTTTCTTCTAATTGTTCATCTTTTCCTGATAATTATAAGATACACCAGGAGGATGAAATCAACTCTCCCCCTTGCAAAAGGTGGTTCTCCAAACCCGTAGATCTTCCTTTGTTAGAGTCGAACACGATCCTTGAATTTTCTCTTCCAACCTATCCCTCCTCCTTTAAAACAGCCCATGAGAAGGAGCATTAATTTGTTTAAGGTTCTTTGAATTTTGTTGAGCTGGCTTGTTCTTGGTTCCTAATAGACAAAGTGTGGGATCCTCCGAGGAGCACTCAGGGTAGGCGGTGGGTTGGAGCGAGGGCGGGCTTAGCAGCTAGGCGTGAGCCATCAGGTGCCTCGGGCCTGGAACCGTGTGAGCGCTTTATAAACATCGCTCAGCTCGCCAGCGGGGCCAGGAGTTTAACGTGAATAAGAGTAAAAATAAGGGTTCGGTTCCTGGTGGCTTATGGGTCTTAATCTCCAGGCAAACCAGTCGTTCCTTCTTCTCCCCCCTTTTTTAGTTCGTGGCTATAAGGGGAAACGTCAGCAATGTTAATGCTTTGAACATTACACTATAAAGATAAGCAGAGAGATGTACAGACTGGTTTGAACGACAGACACGATTCTGACACGTCACCCGTGTGTATGAATTGAGACACCCAAGCAGGTGGTTAGAAAAAAACGAACAGTAATTAGTCGGACATAGTTTGCCATTCAAATCTGGACATTTGAACACCGGAGGGTGTGTCTGGGCCCTGGAACGTGTGCGTCTCTCTTCCTGCCTAGATGTCCGATATGCCAAAGCCCGCCTTCCTGAAGCAGAACCTGGACGAGCTGGGGATAGGGACATACGACAGCATCGCCTTCATCCACCCGGACACGCCCATCATCAGAGCCCTCAACATCTTCGTGGAGAGACGAGTGTCAGCTCTGCCCGTGGTGGACGAGTCAGGTCCGTCTGCATCCCCGGTCCCGGCTGGCCCGTGGGGACTGTCCCCATCGGGTAAAAGCACTGTAAAACAAGTGGAGTGTCAGTGACAAGGGGGAAGGAGCAGTTAGATCCAGCTTATACATGCGGCCCAGGGAGCGCGCAGGAAAAATAAGGATTTTAAATTGGCTTATTTGCATATATCCTTTAAGATAACGATTTCATGTCCATCTTCAAAGAACCAAGTTTATTTTAATTACTTACCAGTGTTTAATTCTTAGTAAGTACCTAGTTAAGACTGATTTAAAGTGAGTCATATTTTTTTTGTTCCTAAAATCTTTTTCTAACACCTATTTTCATTTTTAGGAAAAGTTGTAGATATTTATTCCAAATTTGATGTAATTGTAAGTATTTTTAATTTTTTTAAACCTGTCATTTAGAATGCATCTTAAAACCTATTCATTAAACCTGTTTTTTTTTTTTCCTTGTTCCCTAATTTAATAATTCCTAACTTTTTTTGAGGCTGAAGATCTCAGAGAACTGTTAGACTCCCCATAGAAATTGTACTTTAAATATTCATTGGTTTAGCAGTGAATTTTATATTAGTGTATATTAGCATTTTGTAACTGTCTTTTCAATATCTATGGATTGTACCCATCACTGTAGATGTGTGTATGTTTTAGATGGTCACAGATCGCATGGCAGTCACTCTGCCTGTAGGCCTGTGCTCGGTACACACCTAAGCAGGCAGATCCCTCGTCAAAAGCCTCCTGTCACTCACCAATTGGGAACCACTCTTCTCACCGAGATCGCAAATGAGTTAGAAGAGCTACGTGTTAAACAGAGTTAAATCCTCTGCTTGAGTCCCTGATTTAAACCTACCAGGTTCACTGTTGGTACTGCATCCTTCTATGTGATGTTTCTTTTCCCCCATTCATTTATAAAGGGCTTTCTTAGAGCTCTATCCTGTGTCTAAGAAAGGAAACAGACACCTTGATAAGCCCGAAAGGCACACATCATTTTTTACTACCGTATTGGCCCTGGTGTTAAGTATTCTTTTGCAGCGGTCTCAAATCTTCTGGTTTATCCTATTCTGTTTAACATAATAGATACCAAAACAAAAACAAAAACCAGCGTTCATCAGCATTCTGATTGAATGAGACCCCCTCAAGTGAATCCGAGCCCCGAGACACTGTGGGACTTCTCAGGACCAAGGATCGCTTGGTCCTGCTGGGCCCCCAAAACCTTCCCAGCAAAAGCCTTGTTCCCCAAGGAGCCCGTTGGAACAGCCCATTGACGCAGGCTCCGTCTCTAAGGCACTTGTCACCCTTGACAAATGTTAGTCTACTTTGTCTAAAGATGCAGTTCCTGCATTCGAGAGAGGCGAAAAATGAGAAGAGCTTTTGGCAGGATACGCTGTCACCATCTAACAAAGGGACTCCTTGTAATGCGAAATCTGTAATTCTGATTGATAAGCTAGTGAAGGAACAGCACTGGTGACACCATTCAAGCTGGAAAGAGAACTTTGGGTGTCGAGGTAGCGAGGCTTGTAAAAATCAGCTTGCTTTTAAACGTACTAGGCTCGGTCATTAATGTGAGTTGAGCTGGAAAAGGGTTCCCCCGCGCCTGTGTTACAGAACCTTGCTGCTGAGAAAACGTACAATAACCTAGACATCACGGTGACCCAGGCCCTGCAGCACCGGTCGCAGTATTTTGAAGGCGTCGTGAAGTGCAGTAAGCTGGAAACCCTGGAGACCATCGTGGACAGGATAGTGAGAGCGGAGGTGAGCGCCCCCAACTGCCCGCCCGAGGCTTATTGAGTTTGAATGACTTGAATTTATGAGTCCTGGTACTATAGTTGCTTCAAAAATACTGGTAAGGTACTTTCACAGTTTGAAAAACGTACACTTGAGAAAATACAAGTTGCCCCAGGAGCTTTGAGGTCCATTAAGGCATTTATGAATTCAGAGTTTAAAAATTGGTATTATAACAAAGAGAATGACAAATCAATAAAATAAAACTGTGTTTTAAGATGATTTCCTCTCTTCCCACCAGTCTCGGTAGCTTTCTGCATTTAGATCGATAGCAAACGGTCTGTGGCCCCTTCTCCCGAGCCTCAGCACGCAGCCCCGTGCTTCATGGCTTTTAGGATTTTCATACGCTTTGCACAACACCCAGTAGGAAAGAGAAAGAAGCTGGGCATGATGCCGCACACCTGTAATCCCAGTACCTGGGAGGCTAGACCGGAGGACCGCAGCCTCAAGACCAGCCTCGGCAACATAGATTCTCAGCAACCTAGAGAGACCCTGTTTCAGAAACAAAACAGAAAAGGGCTGGGGTGTAACTCAGAGGTAGAATGTTTCTGACTTCGATCCCCAATACCCAAATATAAAAAAATTAAAAAGAATTACGTAAGGTCTCTGAGTGAGATGATTTCCCCTTAACCTTCAAAAGACCCGAAGATAATGTACCATTATTGAATGCTAACAGTACAATGTCAGGAATAGAAAATACTCTCTGGTCCCATTGTTTTAATTTACAGTTACAGCTAGGAATCATGCGGTGTTGTATCACAGAATTATTAAAGGACCTAAAAGTTTTATTAGAGAAAGTGTTTAAATTTATATTGATGGACATGAGAAAGATGACCAAGTGAGTGTTGTTTTTTTTAAGTGTAAAGCTAAGAAAATATCACCAACACTGTATCATTGGAGACAATATATAACGGCAGAAGTTCCCCTCTCCCCGGCTCCTTCTTGTGGCTGAATTTTGTCCTGGGGGCTGAGACTGCTCTTACCAAGAGTGTGTCCCGGGCAGCCGGCCGCCGAGGAGCCTGCCGCGGGCCAAGTTCAGTGGCTGGACGGGCGCAGTGCTGCCTCCTCACACCTGTACGAGCACGCAGCTACAGGAGCACTGCCCAGCAGTCTCCATTCACTAAAAAGGGTTTTTGTTTGTTTGTTTGTTTTGTTTTGTAGTATGAGGATTGAACCCAGGGGCATTCTACCTCTGAGCTACACCCCCAGCCCTATTTTTTTATTCTTTATTTGGAAACAGAGTCTCACTAAGTCGAGGAGGGCCTCCCTAAGTAGCTGAGGCTGGCCACGAACCTGTGATCCTCCTGTTTCAGCCTCCCAAGTACTGGGATTACAAGCATGTGCCACCACGCCCAACTACTAAAAAGGATCTTTTTTTTTTTTTTTTTTTTTTTTTTGCGGTACTGGGGGTTGAACTCAGGGGCATTCTACCTCCGAGCTATACCCCCAGCCCTATTTTTTTTTATTCTTTATTTTGAAACCGAGTCTCACTAAGTTGCGGAGTGCCTCACTAGGTAGCTGAGGCTGGCCGAGAACCCGGATCCTCCGGTCTCAGCCTCCCGAATGCTGGGATTACAAGCGTGCGCCACCACGCCCGGCTTTAAAAAGGGTCTTAAAGTAAAAATGTAATCAATTTATCTTTATTTCAGTTCATTTATCCTCTTGAATATTATTTCTAATATCTGAGCTTCATAGAAAAGACACTACAACAAATAAAAAGGTTTTGTTTTTGTTTTTTTGCTACTGGGCATTGAACCCAGGGGTGCTCTACCTCCAAACTACACCCACAGCCCTTTTTATTTTCTATTTTGAAACATGATCTCACTAAGTTGCTAAGGGTCTTACTAAATTTCTAAGGCTGGCCTCCAACCTGCCATCCTCCTTTCTTAGCCTCCCAAGTACTATGATGACAGGTATGTACCACTACACCCAGCTTGGCTACCACCATTTTGGTTTGGTTTGGTTTGGTTTTGAAACAAGCTCTCACTAGGTTGCTGAGAGTCTCACTACATTGCCGAGACTGTCCTCTTGTCTCAGCCTCCTAAGCAGCCTTGAAAGCAGTGACCCACCAGGCATAGTGGTGCACACCAATAATCCCAGTACTTGGGAGTCTGAGACAGGAGGGTCGCAGGTTCAAGGTCAGCCTCAGCAATTTAGTGAGACCCTGTTTCAAAATAAAAAGTAAAAAGTAGCTTGGGTGTGGTTTGGGGGTAGAATGCCCCTAAGTTCAATCCTCAGTACCCCCCCCCTAAAAAAGCAGTGATCCTATTTCTTAATTTCTCTAAGCATCTGGTAAAACTCTGGTTACTTATGGTTACTAGAAGCTGATACGATTTTTTTTTTTTTTTTTTGCGGTACTGGAGATTGAACTCAGGGGCATTCTACCTCCGAGCTACACCCCCAGCCCTATTTTTTATTCTTTATTTTGAAACAGGGTCTCACTAAGTTGTGGAGTGCCTCACTAGGTAGCTGAGGCTGGCCGCGAACCCGGATCCTCCGGTCTCAGCCTCCCGAATGCTGGGATTACAAGCGTGCGCCACCATGCCCGGCTCAGCTGATACGATTTTTAAAAATTAAAACTGTCGTGTTTAAGAGGATCCTCTAGCCACATTGCACTTGAGGGTTGAGTTGTGCCTTTCACATGTCCATATTTTGGAATTGAAACCTCAGCAGGCTCTGGCTGGCCCATTTTTCTTGGAAGTGATGAAACAAATCAGCGTTTTGTGTTGACATTAGAGCCAAAGGCCTTCCCCCCATCTGGGGGATTTACTGATTGCATAAAAGTCCACGAGCCGCGTTCCTCCGGTGTGCGTCTCTATCCCGGCGTGCCCACGTGGCCTGCTTTCCTCCTTTCGCAGGTGCATCGGCTGGTGGTGGTAAATGAGGCAGACAGCATCGTGGGGATCATCTCCCTGTCAGACATCCTGCAAGCCCTGATCCTCACGCCCGCAGGTAAAGTGCTCCCAGCCGTGACCCCGAGGGTCTAGAAAGGCGGGGGGGGGGGGGTGTCGGTGCAGCATTTAAGTCTCTCCCCTCCCCCCACTGAGAAACCGAGGCTTTAGGTGTATTTGCGGAGGGCCTCACTAAGTAGCTGAGGCTGAGAATCTGCAATCCTCCTGTCTCAACCTCCCAAGTACTGGGATCACAGGCGCGCACCACCACGCCTGGCTCAGCTTTGAGATTTTAATGTTCTACTTGGATGATGAAAGAGGAGGAGGAGGAGCAGGGCTTCAGGTGGGGAGTTGGCATTTCTGTTGTGTCATGTGTCACGTATTTCATGGGGAGAGGGGGACTTCTGAGGCCTTAAAAGCATCCCGCTCTCTCTCCTCCCCACTCCTCTGCCTCCCTGGCCCCGATCACATGTAGAGCAAGCAGACCCGCAGACCCGAGGCCGCCACGGGAGGGCACGTGGCATGCACTTTGAACTCTGCAGTTCAACCTGAGAGGTTGTGTGCACTATGGAATTGATTTTTCTTTAGTTCAGAAACAATGAAACTCAGCCAGCTGTGGTGGCACACTCTTATAATCCCAGTACTTGGGAGGCTGAGACAGGAGGATTGCAGGTTCACAGCCAGCCTCAGCTACTTAGTGAGGCCCTCCACAACTTAGACCCCATCACAAAATAAAAGAATAAAACAGGTGTAGCTCAGAGGTAGAAGGCCCCTCAGTTCCATACCCAGTACCACACACACACAAAATGAGTCAAATTCAACTAAGACAGGTTTTTATAATTAGTCTCTAACCTAAAAATACCCGCCCTTTAGGACTCTCCACCACCTGCCAGAATCAGGTCTTATTCTCAGCATCGCCTGGAACTTACAAGAAGTGTCCATTTCGAGCCCATCTCCTGAGTTAGAAACACCCCGCAGCTCAGCGATGGGCTTAGTGCCGTCCTGTTCAGGCTGCAAGTGTTAGAGAAAAACACTGAAACCCACAATCACCTCTGTAATTGCGCATTAGCAATAACTAAATGAATGTGAGATTATTCAGTTCATTATTTGTAATGCCCCCAAATTGGAAATAACCCAAATCTCTTTCAAAAGAAGAGTGGATAAGTGGTGTTGTGTTGGTTGAGTAGAATACTATGCAGCACTGAGAGGAACGGAGATGCATTCAACAGCCCGGGAATCCCGCAAGGAGCACTGTCACAAGCTGAGCAAAGGAAGCCCTCCCAACCTGTGCACTGGGGCTATGTAAATTTCCTGGCAGGCAGAATCATGCAGCACCTTCACGCAGATTAAGAAAAGCCACTCCTCTGGGTAAACTCATTCCCACAGATATATAACTTGGCACCTTCAGGGAGAGATTCCCTTTCCAGGGACAAGGGTACACAGTCTGCTCGGCAGAGTCCAGCTGAAGGTCCGCCCATCTCATCTGCACAAACTCTGAGCAAACCCGTCGAGTGCTTTATCCTTTCTGGGTCTTAGTGTCTCAAAACATAGGCATGACAGCCAGGCGTGGTGGCGCACGCTTGTGATCCCAGTACTTGGGAGGCTGAGACAGGAGGATCGCAGGTTCGCAAACAGCCTCAGCTACTTAGTGAGGCCCTGTTTCAAAGTAAAGAATAAAAAATAGGACTGGGGTTGGAGCTCAAAGGAAAATCCCCTGGGTTCAATCCCCAGTACCAAAAAAAAAAAAAAAAAAAAAATAGGCATGAGAAAGCCAGGTTGGATGAGTTTAAATTTGCATTAGACTTGAAATTTCAGAAATTGTAAGTCATTCCTGATCCTCTCATCCCTGTTGGTGAAGAAATATCTTTCATAGCTGAAACATAGAAGTCATGTCATAGGAATAGGGGTGACAGGGCTGGAATTTGGGGGGGTGGGGAGGACTGGGGATTAAACCCAGAGGCATTCTGTCTCCAAATTCCCCCACCCTGCCCTTTTTTTTTTTTTTTTTTTTTTTTTTTTTTTTTTTTTTTTTTTTTTTTTTTTTTTTTTTTTTTTTTTTTTTTTTTGCGGAACTGGGGATTGAACTCAGGGGCATTCTACCTCCGAGCTATACCCCCAGCCCTATTTTTTATTCTTTATTTTGAAACCGAGTCTCACTAAGTTGCGGAGTGCCTCACTAGGTAGCTGAGGCTGGCTGCGAACCCAGATCCTCCAGTCTCAGCCTCCCGAATGCTGGGATTACAGGCGTGCACCACCACGCCCGGCTGCCCTT
>PVLC010029706.1:0-20140 GCA_004027655.1 Graphiurus murinus
CAAGCACTGATCTCTTTTATTGTCTCCATAGTTTTGCCTTTTCCAGAATGTTGAATGTTGTAATTGGAATCGTACAGTATGTAACTTTTTCAAGTTGGATTCTTTCACTTAGTAATATGCATGTTTCCTTCATGTCTTTTATGGCTTGATTGTTCATTCCTTTTTAGCATTGAATAACACTACACTGTCTGGATGTGCAATGGTTTATTTATCCATTCATGTACTGAAGGACATCTTGGTTATTTCCAAGTTTCAACAATTATGAATAAAGCTGCTTGTGTGGACATAAGTTTTCAACTCCTTTGAATAAATATCAAAGAGTGTAATTGCTAGAATGTATGGTAAGAGTATGTTTAGTTTTATAAGAAACTGCCAAACTATCTTCCAAAGTGGCTGTACCATTTTGCATTCCCACCAGCATTTATTTATTTATACATACATATTTATTTATTTTTGTTTAAATGGGTGTTCTCATTGCTCCAAATCCTTGCCAGTATTTGGCATTGCCAGCATTTTGAATTTTGGAACTTCTAATAGATGTACATTTTGAAATAATTTCTTAAAATTAGATCCCAGAAATGAGTTGTTATACCAAAGGATACATGCATTTAATGAGACCTTGATACATATTACCAAATTACATTCTGGTAGTATTTCCTTGTTTTCTATAGTGGGCATCATTAAAGCATTGGACCCTCGCATTGGGTTCTTTCTTGGATCATTCAGTCCAGGATGTAAAATGGCATAATCTCCTTTTTCTTGGAAAAGTCTCCTTGGCACAGGAATTAGAGATCTCTTCCCTTCTTTCCTGTCCACAGTCCACCACTTAGACTCTGCCCATTCCCAATCCCCAAAGAGCCTTGAGATTTCTAATAAACTTGAAATTTTCTTCTGAGTCACTTGGGTAAAGGTTAAGTAAGTTTATTTATTTATTTGATACTGGGGATTGAACCCAGAGGCATTCTACCTCCTCGCTACACCTCCAGCCCGATTTTATTTCTTATTTGGAAACAGAGTCTCACTAAGTTGTGGAGACCTTCACTAAGTTGCTGAGGCTTAATTTCCTTTTTTATACTTTTTTGGGTGCATTGTAGTCTCACATAATAATGTAATTCCTAGTGATAATGACCTACACACAGCACTTGGTACACCTGTGTCCTAGTACTTGGGGGGCTGAGACAAGAAGATCGCAGGTTCGTGGCCAGCCTCAGCAACTAAGCGATTTTATAAAATAATTAATTACTCAAGTTTATGTCTTCATAGAGCCTCTAGAGCAGAGCCATCCAATACTGTAGCCACTAGCCACAAGTGGCAAACCAAATTGGAATTTAATTAAAAAATAAATAAAATCTAAAAATCTAGTTCCTCAGTTATGCTAACCACATTTCAAGTACTCAGTAGACCCACATGGCTAGTGGCTAACATATTAGATGACCCAAATATGGAAGACTTCCATCAACACAGAAAATCCTACTAGACTGCAGTGCAGAGGTTGGGTAATTCAAGAAATATTCTCAGAGGTCCTTTTAGGTGTGGGATTGAGATGGCAAGTGTGGATGGAGGAAGTTATTTGTGTCACTTGATATGACTTGCTAGATTTCTCTTTGCTGATACCAGAATTCCTTCTTATCATATTAAGGTTCTTTTTATCTCTTCCACTCTGGTCTTGTGCAAGGAACTCTAGTTCTATGGTAGTTAGGTTTTTAAGGACTATAGGTACATTTTATTTATTTGTTTAATTAATTAATTAATTAATTAATTAATTATTTTTGCGGTACTGGGGATTGAACCCAGAGGCATTCTATACCCCTAGCCCTATTTTTTATTCTTTATTTTTGAAATAGGGTCTCACTAAGTAGTTGAGGCTGGCTGAGAACCTGTGATACTCCTGTCTCAGTCTTCCAGGTACTGGGATTACAAGCGTGCACCACCACACCCAGATGTACATGTACTTTATAAGAGAAGTCTGATCACCAGTTTATGTCATGGCCCAACCTAGGCCAAAGCAATTTCCTCTAGTGCAATGTCCCGGGGGTGGCAGCAACATTTCAGGGGCTCACCTTATATGCATATAGGGTGAAGCTTCACCTGGGTTTGTAATGGTCCTAAGAAAGAATATTAGTCTAGAACTAGAAATTCAGAATTATTCATTCCTTCCTGTTTCCTCAGTTTCTTCTTATGCAGTCTGAGGGAGGAGCTGTTCCTCTACATTTGGAGATACAAGAAGGGAATGCTTGTCTATCACTCCAGAAGGGAGTGGATGAAGCTCTGGAAATCTGTGTTCTCTCTGCCAGTCCTGGAGCTGGGGTCAGCATCTGTCTATGTTTTTACCCTTCCTGTGTTCAGACCCTGCTGTGTGGAACAGTTCTTGCTAGTGGCTTAAATATAGCCCCGGGAGCCCCAAATGCCACATTCTAGTCTTGGCTTGTACACTGACTCATGGTATGACTCTATGAAAGTCACTTCCCTCTCTTCCCAATGGGTCATCAGGAGTAGGGGGAGGATAATGGCCCTGAGTCACCTCCCAGAGAGGAGATAATTAGGGCTCACTGAGGCAAAGAGGTGCAAGCTTGAAAGGGCGATGGAAGGAGCAACTCTAGATAGGACTCTGAGGAGGGCCTTGGCTTTCCCACTGCTGGGGCAGACTGTCCACTGAGATCTGAGCCCGATTCAGAAAATCTATAAACCTCCTTGAATGGGGGAGGGAGGGAGGTGGGCATAAAACTCTGAGGAGGACCCAAAGCTTTCATCAGATTCTCAGAAGTTAAATAATCCCCCAAAGGTTCTGAATCATTGCCTTAGGAGGTTTGATTCCTTGGGTCCATTGGGATCTGAGGAGAGGGGAAGCTATTCTTGGTGAGGAGGGGCAGTCAAGGCAGGGCTTCCCCAGGAAGCCAGGGGGCAGCTGCTCTAAGTAAGTGTTTACAACAACCCTTGCGTAAGGCCCAGACAGCATGTATTTAATGAGCCCCTACCAACTGCCTGGCACTGTGTTGGGCCCTTGAGATAGAAATGAAATGTCTTTGACTCATCTTCCTCTCCCATCCCCTACCACTGGAGTCTGCTCCTTCCTCCACATGTTTGTCCCTAAGTGAGACGGTTCTGTGTGGGTACACCCCAGGAGACAAGGCGGGAGTGCGTGCTCCTGTGCATGGTGTGCTCTGCAAGTCCCCAGGCTGAAAGGCACTCATGACTAAGGAATAGGAAAATAGTCATCTGGAGGTCATAAGGAGAGTTAAGGGGTCTTTGGCTGGGTCTGAGAACACCCGGGTCTTGATCATCATGTCCTTGGCCCTAAATCAGTTTGTGGCTTTGGTGGTCACTTAGCTTCTCTGTGCTTATTATGTCATCTATAAAACAGGCTAACTTCCCCTGCTCTAAATACTGACAGTGGCTATTGTGAGAAATAAAAAAAGGAATTTAACAAAAATTAGCATGTTTTGTATGTGTTTTAACTTCTTCTTGTTATTATTATTATTATTTTAGTACTGGGGATTGAACCCATGGGCATTCTACTTCTGAGCTATACCCCCTAGCCCTTTTTATTTTTTGTTTTGAAACAGGGTCTCACTAAGTTGCTAAGGCTGGCTTTGAAACTGTGATCCTCCTGTCTTAGCCTCCCAAGTACTGAGGTTACAGGCATGCGCCACCATGTCCAACTTGCTTCTCATTTTAAAGGTAATAAATGTTCATTGTAAGAAATGTGGAAAATTTGGATACAAGAAAAATCACAATTTTGCTATGCTGAAATAGATCCCATTTTAAAGTTTTGGTAATTTTCCTTCCAAATCATTTTTCCATGCACATATATTTTTTCCTACTAGATCTTAATGTTCATGTAATTTGATATACAGCTTTTATCATCTAATACTACATAGTAACCATTAATACTTCTTCAGAAGTCTGATTTTTAGTGGTGAATATTCCATTATTTGAAGGTAGCAAAATTTATTTAATAAATCCCCAAGTATAGGCCATTCATAAGTTGCTTTCAAACATTTCATTACTATAAATAATGCCATGTTGAACAATCTTGTATATAAATCTTTGCACTTATATTTCTTGCCTTATAATAGATTCTTAGAACTGAGATTACTGGGTCAAAGTGTGAAGCTAATAGTTAAAATATACACACACACACACACACACACACACACAAGCATAAGACACTGATAGGATAATGTATCATACCTGCTCATATATTATGAGTATAAATCCTTAGGTGGGTGTGGTGGCACATGCCTATAATCTCCTAATAAACATGTTGCAATTGAGGTATTTCTGTGTATGTGAGGTGGATACTTCCATGAACTTGGGGCAGGAATTTTGAATTCCACTAATGTATTAAAATTATTCCAGGAAAACAAAATCATTTATGGTAAGAAAATTTCAGTATGAGAGAGTGAGGAGTTTAGGCAAGGTATTATTTAAAAAGGACAAACATAACGCCGGGCGTGGTGGCGCACGCTTGTAATCCCAGCATTCGGGAGGCTGAGACCGGAGGATCTAGGTTCGCGGCCACCCTCAGCTACCTAGTGAGACACTCCACAACTTAGTGAGACTCGGTTTCAAAATAAAGAATAAAAAATAGGGCTGGGGGTATAGCTCAGAGGTAGAATGCCCCTGAGTTCAATCCCCAGTACCACAAAAAAAAAAAAAAAAAGGACAAACATGAAGCCGGATGTGGTGGCACATGCCTGTGATTCTAATACTTGGGAGGCTGAGATAGGAGGATCACAGGTTCGAGGCCAGCCTCAGTGACTTAGAGAGGTGCTCTGCAACTTAGTGAGACCTTGTTTCAAAATAAAGAATAAAATAAGGCTGGAGGTTGGAGGGATAGCTCAGAGATAATAAGCCCCGAGTTCAATCCCTAGTACTCCAAAGAAAAGACAAAGGGCTGGGGGTGTAGGTGTATGCTCAATGGTAGAGCATGTGCTTAGCATGCACAAGGCGCAAGGTTCAATCTCTAGTACCAAAAAAAAAAAAAAAAAGAACTCTTGTCTAAGTGTTTGAAACTTCAGATTACAGTCAAAATACAATATAACTTATTAACTAGTATAATTATATAATCAATTAATTAATTATTAATATGAACAATCTGCATCGTTTCATGAGGATGCAATGATGTTGTGTGTATGTAAAAGTAACGATGTCAGTGAAGGTTGTTCTTCTGCTTCCTCTTAATAATGAAAATGAGGGCTGACGGGAGCCAGAGGAAAACAGTTATCGCAGGCAATGAAGGGAAGTGTGTAAGGGACTGGGAGAGAGAAGCAAGGCTAGGAAACATCAGGAGAGTTGTCAGAGGTCTCCCAGGGGGCCAGCCTCCCCTGCAGGCTGCGCCTTACTCAGGCCACCTCTGCTTGGGGACCACTCCCAGACTCTGAACACTGATGTCTCAGGCCACTGGCATCTTGTCTCCTGAGAAGCAGAGACCTTTCTCAAGTGACACTGGGTACCAGTGGGAATCTGGTCAAACTCACAGTCACCTTCCCTTCCAAATCCAAAGATAGGCAGGCTGCTGGGCTGTAGGAGTAGGGGAAGGCGTGGGGGGAAGTACTTTTGAGCCATCCACTTACCTCGAGGAGTGCAGAAGGGATATCCTTATGAATGGCTCCTCCAGGGTCCACAGGAATGTGCAACATGCCCAGCCTCCAGGGGCCAGAAACCAAGTGTCATAAACAGAGGCCTTGGTAGTGAGAGCCTGGGAGAGCTAATCCTCCAGATGTCAAGGCTTGGCCTGGCAGCGATGGGAGCTGAGTTGATAACATCTGATAAAGAGGATCCGAAAGAAGAGAGAAAAGACAGAGATGAGGAAAGGCACCTTGTTAGGGCAGTGTCTGATGGAGGCAAATCTTATGATGGGTCACCTCATTCACTCCTTTGGCCCCGGGCAAGGTGACTCCACTTCTGCCAGGTATGACTACTACAAGAAAGATTTGGTCCCAAAGGTTTGTCCCCTGCTCACTGGACCAAGGAAAGTAAAGCACCTTGCAGGGAGATGGGAGGAAGATAGTACTGAAAGTTGTAAAGAAACAATTACTGGCATTTCCTGAGCCCCTCACCAGAAGAACATGGTCCCAACTTTCTGATAACCCAAACTTTGCTGTGTGGGACTGCCTGGAACCGTGCTGGCTGTCTTGCAGCTTCTCTGTTCTAGTTGATAGGACTTGAAGAAAAGCACCCAGTGAATGGCATGAGCTGCTCAAAGTGTGCTGACTGTGTGGTTACAGGCCAGCCTGCTGTGGAAGCTCAGAGAGGCTGGTGTAGGCTGAAGTGATTAGAACAAGCTGCACTGAGAATGGGCCAGTACCCAGCCCTTGAAGATTTGGGTGTATTGTAAAGAGGGAGGGAGTTGGAAAGAAGCAGCTTTAGTAAAGATGGAAATGTGCTGAGATAGCAAGAACATCCCAGGACTGTGCGGGGAGCTGTGGGGTGAGTCCTGGGGAGAAGGGGCAGAGGCGGGAACAGGCAGCCAGACTGAATATTGCCCTGAACTGCAGGCAGTGTTGAGGCTTGACTCTGGTGTCTAGGGAGTAGAAAGAACCCCTGGTGTGAAGAAGTGTGGGAAGCCAGGCTTTGCTGATGACTCCCCGCTGGATTATTTCCTTTTTGCCCTCAGTAAGGCCTCCTAAACTGCTAATCCATGTCAGGTCTCTGCTGTTAGCAGAGCTGGATGGCCCCAAGCATGCTTTGTTCCTCACACAACCTTGGGGTTGCTTCTCCAGCATCACTTCCAGACACCTCTTTCCTTCTTCATCCCCCTTCCCAGGGTCCCCTCTAGGTTGGCAGGCTGAGGGAACCTCTGTCTTCTGAGCTCGAAGCCCAGATTAAATGGCTCATGCAAAATATGACAAGCACCCCTCTTCCTGGCATCTTGGAGCCTCCAATGTTGAGCTGGGTCTTCCAGACAACTCCCTGGAACCACAGGGCTCCAGGCAACATTTTGGAAGTTCTGGAACCTGTTCCTTGACCACTTCCTTATTTCTGAGGGAATCCTGGGTGCTTCGATGCCTGGGATACAACCAAAACTTCAGCCAGGCAATCCCCAGTCTTCAGAACTCGCTCCATATTAGCACCCCTGTGTTAAGAGTGGGAAGAAGCAGAAGGCAAGGCTGAAAGTGGTGGTGAAGGCTCTTAAAAGTTTCACAGAAAGAAGATCCTGAGACAGGGCAGTGGCTGCTGTGACGGCCCCCCACCCCCACCCCATGCCTGTGCAGGGTGAGCGGGCTACATTTTCCTGCCTGTGAACTCCAGCCCTAGGAATCCTTGCCACCCCTGCGAGAGACGGGGCCCTGGGGTTGGAGGGGGGGCATGGATGGCAAGGGAGCAGCACCCAGCCCTGGACAAGGGCATCTCCCAGGCTGTGCTCCATGTGCATGTACAAAGTACTCAGCGCTCAGCCGTGGCCCCCGACTGCCTGGCCTCAGAGGCTACTCGGCAGCCCAGCGCAGACCCTGCTGGCTCTATGCTGGGCCCTCATTTCGGTACCAGTCACACTGCAGGAAGCCTTTCCTGGAGCACTGTAGCTGCTGTTGATGCTTTTGCCAATTCTTCACGGCCCCACCGTACCCCTGGAGCTGGGGCTCAGCATCTCCACCCCCCTGCCTGCTACAGAAACTTCTCTGCACAACCAGGGGGTAAAACACTTAAGAGATGCATAGATTTTAGCCATTTGGAACAGGGAAGTGGGAGGGAGAGATTCCCCAAGGAAAAGGAGTTGCCCGCTGAGCTCAGAAGAGTTTTGGGAGAGGGTTTGTAATGGTAAAGGAAGGGATAGGGGAAAAAAAAAGTAAGTTGAAAACGGTGTGTTGGAGCCAACTGATTGTAGAGATTAATGCTGGTGTTCAGGTGGAATCCATCTTGTCTGAACATTCTCTCCCCATCCCTTCCCCAGAGCTCAGTGTGGTGGGAGGTGCTGAATGGCAGTCAGACTTTAACTCTTTTTGAAGGTGAACTATTCCTGTGTCCCCTACCCTTTAGGGATAATTGGCAAGGGAATAGTGGGGATGGTGGAAAGGTGGAGGGCACATACTGAAACCAGAATTGAGCTGGGAGTCAAGCTTATTTGCCTGTACATTTCTATGAATTAAGGCTTGAACTCTAGTATCAAGAAGTTCTGTCTGGATTGCCGCAGCCTTAGAAGGAACAAAACAAGATACAATGCAGATATTTTTGTTGTTGATGATATAGCAAACATCCTGTGAATTAGAAAGACAAATCTAGCCAGGTGTGGTGGCGCATGCTTGTAATCCCAGTACTTGGGAGGCTGAGACAGGAGGATCGAAGGTCCTAAACCAGCCTCAGCAACTTAGTGAGGCTCTCAGCAACTTAGGGAAACCCTGTTTCAAAATAAAAATAAAACGTAAGGCTGGGGTGTAGGCTAGAGGTAGAATGCCCCCTGGGTTGTTCCATCCCCAGTAACACACACACACACACACACACACACACACACACGAATCTCTTAAAGAGCTGGGGCTGAATGTATCTTGAACAACTGCTTGGCTTGACCTAAGTTAGGAAGGAGTCAGGCTGCTGCACCTGAGTGTCTCTGGTCCCAAAACTGCTGGGTTCTTTCTGATGAGGAGAGAATCTCACGGGCTGTTATCACTAAACCATCTGCCTCCACGTATTCCAAGAGTAAGAGGAAGGAAGAGGCCATTGGTAAGCAGGATAGACGTGGGACATGACCATGAGTCTGATGAGCCTTAGGGCTATATTTTGTTTCTGCCTTTATCAGATTTCTTAAGTTTCTAACAAGGAATTTTCACAGAGGATCTCTTATGTTAGTTGTATATTACAGCATTAAAATGTATCTCAAAACTTAGTGGCTTAAAATAACAAACATTTGTTATCTCACAGTTTGAGTACTGGGAATCCAGGTGGGACTTGGCTGGGTGCTACTGGCTCGACATCGCTGGTGCATGTGCAGTCAAGCTGTATTCCAAGACTGCAGTCATCTCAACTGGGGCTGAAGGTGCTGCTTCTCAGTGCATCCACGTGTTGTTAGCAGGCCTCAGGAGATCAGCTTCCAAGCTTGCATGAGCCTCCCTATAGAGCTCCCTTATAACATGGCGGCTCTCTTCCCTAGGATAAGCAATCCAAGATGATGCCAATATTCTTATATCCTAATCTCAAACATGACATCTCATCATTCTTTATATTCTGTTTGTTAGATGTGAGTCAATAAGTCTACCCACACTCAAGGGGAGAAGATTACCCAAGGATGTAATTACTTATTACTAGCAGATAAGATTATCAGGGGCTATCTTGGAGGCTGCCTACCACATCTCTCATTTTGGCTTCACAGAAAAATTTATGCTCTAGACAGGGAAAAATAGTCCATAAGTTTATCAGTTTCTTTTCCATTACTATAACAAAATACCGGAGGCTGGGATCTCTATAAAGAAAACAAATTTATTTAGCTCGTAGTTTTGGAGGCTAAAGGTCTTAAACAGCATAGAGCCAACTCTGATAATGGTCCCCTGGATACATCCCTTCACGGTGGGTGGCATCGTGGAGTTCTAGAGGGACAGATCATATAATGAGACAAAGGCAGAGAGAAGAGAGGGTCCAATAATGATCCTCCACTAGGCATCACTTCTTAAAGATCCTATGACCTCTTACCATCTCCACCCTGGGGACCAAGCTTCCAACACATGAATCCTTGGGAAACAAACCACATCCAAACCGCAGTGAAGTTAGGAGAGAAAAAGGAGCTCTAGCGAGGTGAGGGGCATTGCTCAGGATTACAGAGATTTGAAGTAGTCAATTTAGCATTTGAACCTATGTGTCTGTCTGGCTTCAGATTTAATAGTCTTTTCTGATGCCTTGATGCCTGTCAAATCCATTGCCCATTGGTACTCATAGCTGGGAGCTGCAGCTGACTTGAGCTGAATGAACATTATGAGGGTTGATGCTGCCTGGCTTGCTGCTTGATTCTTTCTGACTATTTCCAGATTCTTGGTCACATGGCTCGTAATCATTTCCTCTTATAACAAGGATGAGTTCTATACTCCTTTTAATTTATTTTTAATAACTTTTTAAAGGAGTTTTAGATTTACAGAAAAATTGCAAAGGTAGTCCAGAGAGTTCCCATCTGCCCCAACCCAGTTTTCTCTATCATAAACATCTCATGTTAGTTTGGTCTGTTTTTTTTTTCAATTAATGAGCCAGTATCAATATACTAACATGAACTAAAGCCTTACTTTATTATTATTTCCTTTTGTGTGTGTGTGGCATTGAGGATTGAATCCAGGGACATTCTACCTCTGAACTTCACCACCAGCCCTATTTTATTTTTATTATGAAACAGGGTCTTGCTAGGTTGATGAGTGTTTCACTACTTGCTGAGGTGTTCTCGAACCTGTGATCCTCCTGTCTCAGCCTCCCAAGTACTGGGATTACAAGCATGAGGTATCATGCCCAGTTTATTCCTATTTCCTTACTAGCCCTTTGTTAAAAAGCCAGGCACTGGGCTATATATTATTTTCAATAATTCTTTTTTTTTCTTGGTGGTGTTAAGGATTGAACTCAGGGAGGTTCTACCTCTGAGCTATACCCCTAGCCCTTTTTAAATGTTTTATTTTGAAACAGGGTCTCATTAAGTTACCACGTGCTGGTTTTGAACTTGTGATCCTCCTATTTGAGCCTGCCAAGTACCGGGATTACAGGCGTGGACCATCAATGCTGGCTATTTTTTTTTCTTTCTTTCTCTTTCTCTCTCTCTCTCTCTCTCTCTCGTATTGAAGATTGAACCCAAAGGCATTCTAGCTCTACTCCCCCAGCTATATTTTATTTTTATTTTGAAACAAGTCTCACTAAGTTGCAGAGGGCCTCACTAAGTTGCTGAGGCTGGCTTCAAACCTATGATTCTCCTGACTCAGCCTCCCAAATACTGGGATAACAAGCATGAGCCACCACTCCTGGCTTGGCTATTTTAATGAATTCTTAGACTGGTCCTTTGAAGTTGGCACTGTCATTGCCTTTATTTTACAGAATAGGAAAGTGAGACACAAAGATCACAGAGCTGTGCAAAATGAACATTTAAATATGGTCTCTCTCATTCCCATGCAATTCTCCGACCCATTTGTGCTTCTCTCCTCCGTCTCTCATCTTCCAAGTCCTGCTTATCAGGAGGTAAGTATGCACATAAGCGCTAATCTGACATCTGGCCCTAAGCCTATGGAAAAGATAAGAACAAGCCAGAGACTGACAAGATTTTAGAACATCCTCCTTCAGCTTCAGCTTTCTCATCTATGAAGCCATAGGATTAGGTTAATGACTGTGAGTCTCTTCTGGCTCTCACTTTCTGCAACCCCATGAGTCTATCCGAGAGCCCTTGTCCAGAGGATTTGGGGCTGCTGGTGGGAACGCTGGAGAGAAGGTAGATTCTGCTTCCCCAAGCACAAAGAGTCCTTGGCATCTCGGGAATGAGCCATGCCTGTTTTGCTTTGCTGGCTTCTTTTGCGGATCTGTGTAATAGATCAGTCATTGTATAGGATTGGATTAATTGGCTGCTTCACCAAGTTAAGACCCCAAGACTGCTGGCTCTGTGTTTGAGGTTATTGCTCTTAACTGGTTCAAAGGACTTTGGGAACAAAGCCTCTGGAGAAGGCACTCTGAGCAATATTTTTTTTCTGAAACATAAAAGAAGCCCACTCTTTGAGGAGTATATGCACTACACCAAGAATTTGTCTCCTCATGTGAAGTGGTGGGGAGGCTCTGGTGACTTTGACTGGTCAGAAGTCTCAGACTTGAGAGTCATGTAGACCTGGCTGCCCTTTTATGGATTGGTGACCTCAGGCAAGTCTCTCAGTCTCCCCATGTCTCCATTTCCACATCTCTAATGTAAGAAATATAGGGATAGCCACTGCTTGGAAGTGTTCTTAGGATTAGTATAATAATTTAAATAAAATGCTTAATTCAGCCCATAATAAATGCCCAATAAATGATAGGTATTTTCAGGATTGTTTAAATAATAGATGAATTTTAATTTTAGTTCTGAAAGGTTTGTTTTGTTGTTGTTGTTTGTTTGTTTGTTTATTCTGAGGTCTCTAGCCTTATCAGAATTCTGGGGAGCTCAAAAAGCATTTCAGCCCTGGGATACACAGGCTTTTTTCCCATGGTTTGAGGTGGCTGGGTGGGAATGTATTGGACATCACCAACAATGTCCTTCTCCACCAGCTGCAAAGTAGGCCTGTAGCCTTGGCAGGCTAGTCCCAGCCCAGCCCTGACTGCCAAGTTGGCCTACCTTGGTGCTGCCTGATATTCCCCAGATGGCCCTTGAGCTCTAGAGGGCCACTCACACCCCCCACACCCTCTAATGAGGGCTGCCCACAGGGTTCTTCTGCAGACTGCCTCCCAAACCTGGCCTTTGGCTTTGTGTCTGCTCTCTCTGCCTTGAACGCTGTGTAAGCAGTAAGGCTGGAGTCCTGGACACCAGGTTCAGATGGCTGGTGAGGTCAGCCCCTCTGTGAAAGGGAGGATTGGGATGAGGGGGAGTCGAGGCCTGCCTGGGCCACACACCTGGGCATCTGGTGCCTGGAAGCACCCATCTGTGCCTGGAAGTACCTGGAGATTAGCACAGTTGGGACAGAGGGGTCTGACTATGAATCCTTGCAGTGCTTGGAAAGGTGTTTAGACCAGGTCTTTTTGTTTGTGTGTGTGTTTGTTTGGGTTTACCTTCCCTCCCCCCTTTTCACCAGAAAGCATAGCATCAAAGAACCAGGACTGGATTTTGACTCAAAATCTTTTTGCTGCCTAGATTTAGAATTGGCTGAGTGACTTCAAGAGATTTAAGAATAGGGAGGTACAGGGATATTACTATATTCCTGGGGGTGGCCTGGACATTTGTACACATGTAGTACACATGACAAGTAGACATTTATAACACACATAAGGCTTATGTATATCAATATTCAAGAAACCTCTTTTCCAGAGGCATATTGGCTGCCAGCCCACACAGGGGCCCATGGCCCACATGCAGACCAGGAAATGGGTTTTCCACATCCAGGGAACACTTACTGCTCTAAGGAGTCATTCTGTGGGCCGGTCCCCCTCTGAGTTTAGGAAGGAAGCAGCCTAAATCTGTGGACTGGAAGCAGAGATCCTCTAAAGGTAAGAGAGCACCCTGCAAATGCCAGTTTGAAGAACTGCTGTCCTGAACCTTGGTTCTGAGAACAACTGGTCCTGAAGTCAGGGTGGAGGATTAGGCCATTTCTGATGCTTACATCCAATGTGGAGAACAGGAGGAATGGTAACTGATAGGAAGAGAAAGAAGTTGGAATTATTAAAATTTTAATGATTTAGACTCTGATTAGTAGAAAATTTGGTAAGTTATTATATTAAATATATATATATTTAATATAATAACTTACCAAATTTTATATATATATATATAAAATTGTGACTCTAGCTGGGTTGGGTGTGTGCTTTTCTTGTTTCTGTTCCTGTTCAGCCCTTCAGGGAGCCCTAATCTCTTTTAGCCCACCACTTGCTATTTTATGGTTTGGTAGCAGCTCATAATACATTTATGTGTCCCTGACTTTCCTAAACTCCCTTCTTTGCTGGCCTCGTGCTTTTTCCTCTTCCCTTGTCTCAGAATAAACAGTTTGGCTTGTGCCTTTTGGAGTACTATTGTAATCTGTTTTCCATTGTTATAACAAAATATCCAAGGCTGGGTATTTTATAAAGATAAGATGTTCATTTAGCTCATGATTTTGGAGGTCTAATAGCATGACACTAGCATCTCTGGCCCTGGCTATGGCCTTCTGGCTATATCACAACATGGCATTATGGTGGGAGCACATGCAAGAGGGATCATGATAAGACGGGAAGCCAGAGAATGAGGAGGTGCCAGTCTTGCTCTTTTATAATAATCCACTCTGATGGGAGCTAATAGGGGTCCCTTGAGAACTACATTAATCTCTTTGGAGGGCGGCACCCTCAATGATCTAAAGGACTTCCTCCTTTCACAGTCCACTAGGCCTCTACTTCTCTGCCTCTGTCTATCTCTCTCTTTTTGGTACTGAGAATTGAACCCAGGGGTGTTTTACCTCCAAGCTATACCCTCAGACCATAGGATCTTGCTACATTGCTGAGGGTCTTGCTAAATGGTTGAGAGTCTCACTAAATTGTTGGCCTTGAACCTGCAATCTCCCTGTCTCAACCTCCCAAGTACTGGGATTGCAGGCATGTGCCAGTGTGCCCAGCTAAACGTCTTCCTCTCTCTCTACCTCCCTTGCTTCCTACCTTCCTTCTTTCATTACTGGGAATTGAATCCAGGGTCTCATATGTGCTACCCATGCTAGGCAAGCACTCTACTACTGAGCTCTATTCCCAGCCCTTAGGCCCCACTCTTAAAGAGTCCCACCGACTCAACAACATTGCCACACTGGGGACCAAACTTCTAACAACACATGGACCTTTGAAGGACACACTGAAACCATCTCTAAACCATAGCCAGTGCCCTGCTGCCTTCCAAGGACCATCCTTCCCATTTTGTTAGGGATAAAAGTATTCTCCCTCCCTTAGGGATGGAGGAAGGGGAAGAGGAAAAAGGGGAAAGCTTGAATTTTTGTGTTCAGGCTTTTGTGGTGGTTTCCTTGGTGAGAAGGAAGAATTGAAATGAAACTATTTGGAGTTATATTTGCATACACATTTCTAAGCCAGGGGATTATTTCTCCTTAATGAAGATTCTGTGTATGTGTGTGTGTGAGTGTGTGTGTGTTTTACTGGGGATGAAACCCAGGGGCATTCTACCTCTGAGCTATACCCCTAGTCCTATTTTATTCTTTTATTTGGAAACGGGGTCTTTCTAAGTTGTGGAGGACCTCACTAAGTAGCTGAGGCTGACTTCGAATCTTCAATCCTCCTGTCTCAGCCTCCCAAATACGGGGATTACAGGGGTATGTGTGTGTGTGTGTGTGTGTGTGTGTGTGTGTGTGTGTGTGTGTGTGTTGGTTATGCCAGTTGTGCTTCTAGATAAAGTTGTTTTTGTAATTCTTATTTCTTTAGGATAAATTCCCAGATGGAATTATGGGCACTAAGATGTGTCCATTTTAAGGCTTTTGATACCTACTACAGTTCAGAAAGATTGTACCAATTTATGTTTCACCACCAGTCTGTGATTGCTAATTTCTGTGCACTCTGCCAATGTTCTTTTTCACTTTTATATGTCTGGTATGTAAAATTTTATTTCATTTTAATTTACTTTGATTACTATTTAGGTTGAACATTGTAATATAATTGCTTATTTTGTGTTTCTTTTATGTCTTTGTCCATTTTTCTATTGAGTTATTTGTATTTTTCTTATTATTTTACATTTCTTAATATGTCAAGGCTGTTAATCTTTATTTTGATAAATGTTGCATATAGTTTTTCTGGCTTATTGTTTGCCTTTAGCTTTGTGACATTCTTTAATACAGAAGATTTACACTTTTTAATGTAGTAAACATAACAGTATTTCTTTTTGGCCTTCCTTTTGATCTATGTTTAGAAAGACTTTTTGATTCCTATGTTACATAAACACCCAACTAAATGTTGCAGTGTTTTATTTAGCATTTGAATCTTTTAACTATCTATATATTTTTTTTATATTATAGGTATGGCATTTCAAAGTTAACTTGTTATTCCAGTATCATTATTGGACAATCCTTTTTTCTTATTATGAAATGTCACTTAACACCCTATGTGTATTCATTATATTATCTTTTATGTAAGTGCTGGCACCCTTAATGAAGCATTTGTTAAAACTATTGTCTGCCAGTTTTATAATATGTTCCATTAGTTGATTTATTCTAGTCTTCTGGTTCCTGAACCACACTTTTTTTTTTGAGATGGAAGTCTCATTTTGTTTCCTAGGTACCACTCTGGAGGCCGAAGTGATCCTGCTGCCTCAGCCTCCCAAGTATCTGGAACTACAGACATGTTAACATAATTGGCTTAGAGATTTTTTTAAATGATGCTAGGCATCAAACCCAGGATCTTGCACATACTAGGCAGGTGCTGTACCATTGAGCTACACACCCAATGCCAAGCTTTTCTTTATCAATATTTTTCTTGGCTATTCTCCTGTATTTATTCTTCCAGATGAATGTGAGAATCGGTATGCCCTTGGGATTTTTACTAGAATGATATTACATTTAGAGGTTAACTCAGGGAGATATATATTGTAAAATTCTACATTTTTCTACCTACTTGTGTTTTCTTGTTATGTTTCTAATAGAGCTAGGTCATAGTTTTCTGTTGATCCTGCACATTCCTTACTAACTTTATTTATATCATTTTGTTTTATTGACATTATTTATGGTATTTTCAATTTTTTAAAAATTGTATATTGCTCACGTACCTGAGAGCTTTTGATTTTTTTTTTTTTTTTTATGTGGTTCTGGGGATTGAACTCAAGGGCATTCTATCTCCAAGCTATACCCCCAGCCCTATTTTTTATTATTTATTTTGAAACAGGGTCTCACTAAGTAGCGGAGTGCCTCACTAGGTAGCTGAGGCTGGCCACGAACCCGGATCCTCCGGTCTCAGCCTCCCAAATGCTGGGATTACAAGTATGCGCTACCACACCCGGCTCAGCTTTTGATTTTTGATGTGTCGGATTTTGTAACTGGGAGGCAAACATGCTGTCTTCTCTGGCTTTTCCTGCTGTGGGTTTGTGCCAAAGGCATGTTTGACCTAATTTGAGGCCACTGAATTTCCTTCTGGGTCTGGGCCATAGCTTCTCCCTGTTGTAACATGGAGTTTGGGGAAAGAATGGCAGGGATGGTCGGCTCCTTGATAGCTGCCTCCTAAGGATGGATGTGTTATGAACAAATGCCCACCTCACCTATCCCAACCCAAGCTGCTTGGATGCCAGGGAAGCAACTTGCCATCTCATGAAAAATAGGTGCATGAATCAAAGCCAAGGCAAGCAGAGTGGTCACGGAGGAGGAAGGACAATCAGATGAAATTTGGTGCCAACCCCGGAGCTCCGGGGAACCCTTAGAGGCATACATATTCACTAGCTGGGTCTCTGGGGCGGCTGAAGGCATCTGGACTGGTCCTCACCATGACCCACAGCCAAGAGTAGATCAACTGCTTTTCTCCCACGTTAGAGAAACTGAGGTTGAGCAAATAGAATGTGCTCTAGAAAAGTGGCCCCTTTTAAGAGTGGAGTTTGAAACTCATGGGGCAAAAAGGAGAACTATTTATGAGAAATGGGCTCATCATAAGGTCTAAAGCAAATACATATTTGGTAAGATATTGTGGGTAATGCTAACTAGGGATTGCCATCAGGTTTTAAACATTCTACTTTGGTTGAGTTAAAGATTAGCACTGCCATTTCTTCCTGAGTTTTGGCAGTTGGGGCACATTCCAGTCATGAACACCCTCTCAACCCTCTTACCTTCCCCCTGCTCCCTACAGCAGCTACCTCCTCCCTTGCTTGCTCTCTGGTCCCTCAGGCACGTGTTGCATGTCAAAGGGAAGATGGCTTCAGAGGTACCTAGAAAAGATCAGCCTTTCAGGGGTTCAGAGGGCTGGAATAATTAGGAAGAGCTGTAGAGGAATAGAAGAAGGCATGGACTGGAGGGGTGAAGTGTGGAGATGAACTCAGAACCCTGTCTGTGGTCAGCCCAAATGAGCCTTACCTGCATTTTTTGGTACCTCACTCTCAGGGCCCCTCCAGTGGAGGTGGTGACATTGTCTGATCCTGATGGTCCTGTGAAGGCCACCCCTTTACCATTTGGAGTTTTATTAATCTGATCTTAAAGGTCTAATTATGTGCACAGACCTTATCCAGTGTCAAAACCTGTTCATTTTCCTCCCTTCCTTTCTAGCACTAGAACTAAATAGAAACTTATGTTGTTTTTCAAGTCTCCCAAAGAAGGAAACACCATAGTCTTGGTTAGTATTTTACTCCAGTGTTTTAGACTATCTTGTTTCCAGAATGTTTCATTTTCTAGCTGTCCTCATCCCCTTTCAGCATGAAACTGTTATCTTGTAGCATGAATTAGAGAATATGGGGAACGGTCAGACATGTTTTTTATATAGTGCGTTAGGGAATTGAATGGGTATTAAGTTTGCCTTTGAACTTGTGCCAGCACAATTAAGTAAAAATAATACTTGTAAAGTGTGGGGCACAATGCCTAGAACTTAGTAAAATGAGGTTAGTTTTTTATTGCTATTTTTAATATTATTCTTTGGTCATGATAACACAGTTTGCAAATATTATTGAAGTTCATATGTCTACTAGAAGTATAGTTTTTCCAAAAGGATAGGGAGGACACATAATATTTCCTTTGTCCTTCCAGTTTGAGAAGTAAATGTAGTGTAAGCCAAAGGTCATCATGTAGTATCAAGGGTGGGGTAGAGGTTAGAGCTCTCTACTAAACTCTAGAATATTCAAGGGCAAGAGTTATATCTTACTCACCTCCGAAGTCTCTGGTGTCCAGCATAGGGTTAATTCAATAAATGTCTGCAAAGAAAAATAGAGAGAGAGAGAGGAATAAGCACTCTCCTTTTACAGGTGGCCAATGGGGTCAACTCTAAGTAGAAATGTTCCTTCCACTGAGGTGGAATCTGCTTCCCCTTGATTTCCATCTCTTCATCTTATGCTACACAGAATAAATTTAATCCTTCTTTCAGATAACAGCTTCTCTGAATGTGTCTCCCAAAGTTCATGTGTTGGAAATGTAATCCCTGATGCAACAGTGTTGAAAGGAAGAAACTTTAAGAAGTGATTAATGGCCAGGCGTGGTGGCGCAGGCTTGTAATCCCAGCATTCGGGAGGCTGAGACCGGAGGATCCGGGTTCGCGGTCAGTCTCAGCTACCTAGTGAGGCACTCCGCAACTTAGTGAGACCCTGTTTCAAAATAAAGAATAAAAAATAGGGCTGGGGGTGTAGCTCGGAGGTAGAATGCCCCTGATTTCAATCCCCAGTACAGCAAAAAAAAAAAAAAAAAAAAGAAGTGATTAATGTCATTATTGAAAGAGTGGGTTTATTATAAAAGGAAGTTCCTCTCCTTCTCACTCTCTCACTCCTCTCCATTCTATCCTGGGATGACATAACGTGAGGGCCCTCCCCAGATGAGGGCCCCCCTGGCCTTGAACTTCTCAGCCTCAAAAACTGTAAGAAGTCAGTATCTATTCTTTATAAATTTCCAGTCTCAGGTATTCTGCAGCACAAAATAGACTAAGACAGCCGCCCTACACATATTTCAGGATAGCTACCATTCCTTACTTCCTTCTGCCAAATCTAGAACTTGCTTCAGAAAAGCTATAGGAAACTCTGTCAGAATACTAACAGGTTATTAAAAGTCAGGTGTGTTGGTTCTAATACTGGAAGATTAAATAGAATGGTTCTTCCTAACACTGCCTCAGGGCAGAGCCCACTCCCGGGTCAAAAGAACATGGCATGGCCTCTGAGCCTTGGCCCCAGCCATTCCCTTCCCCCACCCACATCAGTTCAGCAGCATCCCCTTCCAGGTCTCTTTATAGGTTACAGCATGTGCTAATCACTTGCTATTATCTTTGGGCAGTATATCATAGTGGGGAAAGGTGCAGACTCTGGAGCTAGACGGCCTGGATTTGCATCTTGGCCCTTCTAGTTAACTTAAAGTCTCTCTGTTTCAGTCTCCTCACATGAAAAATGGGGTTAATACCGGCTGTCTCACAGAGACTTAGATTAGTTGGCTCATATAAGTACTTAGCATAGTTCCTCACATAATAAGCACTCAATAAATGTTGGCTATAATTATTATTATTAAAATCATAGCCACTCTTGCTCATTCTGTAGAGAGAATTTTGTATGCAATTCTGCCTTACCCCTACCCAACACATGTGTGTAGTCATTGGGATTCCTGGTTGCCACTCAGCAGGCTGTGAGTGCTCCTTGGAGAAGGGTCATGTCTTATTAGTTTTTGTTGCCACAGTACCTGGCACTGGAGGAATGTTTGTTTAATTAATGAAAAGTCCTGGATTTGTTCTTAGGATCTTAGCAGCATCCCCTGTGCTGCGACTTGAACAAGTTATTTAGTTTATTTTAGTTTTTATTTTTTGTGATTCTAGGGATTAAATCCAAAGGCATTCTACCTCTGAGCTACACCCCAGTCCTATTTTATTATTTATTTTGAAACAAGGTCTAAGTTGTAGA
>PVLC010029707.1:0-19753 GCA_004027655.1 Graphiurus murinus
TATTTATTTATTTATTTATTTATTTATTTATTTATTTATTTATTTATTTATTTATTTATTTATTTTTGTGGTGCTAGGGAGTGAACCCAGGGGCATTCTATCTGAGCTATATCCCCAGCCCTTTTTGAAATTTTGTTCAAAAATTGAAACAGATGCCGGGCGTGGTGGCGCACGCTTGTAATCCCAGCATTCGGGAGGCTGAGACCGGAGGATCCGGGTTCGAGGCCAGCCTCAGCTACCTAGTGAGGCACTCCGCAACTTAGTGAGACCCGGTCTCAAAATAAAGAATAAAAAATAGGGCTGGGGGTGTAGCTCAGAGGTAAAATGCCTCTGAGTTCAATCCCCAGAACCGAAAAAAAAAAAAAAAAAGATTGAAACAGAGTCTCAGTAAGTTTTCCAGGCTGGCCTCCAACCTGTAATCCTCCTGTCTCAGCCTCCCACATACTGGGATTACAGGTGTGCTCCTCCACTTTCAACAAACTTTCTTCTCCTCCTCTTCTAAAAATCACAAGTATTCGATTGTCTCACAATTATCTGCTGACTGCATGTCCTCTATCCCCTAGGCGGTGAGGTCTGAGCCTGGAGGATGCTTTTTGCCTCTGGGACTTCCGCTACCGGCCGCTGGAGTAGCACATGCTCAATAAGTATCTGCTAGTGGAAGATCACCTCTGAGGGCAATGTCTAGAGTTGGCTGGGCTTCTACAATAACTCCCTAACTTTATGCTTCCTCCAGATGACATCGGTCGCCAAGGTGTATTACAGCCAGACCACGCAGACGGAAAGCCGGCCGCTGATGGGCCCCGGAATCCGCCGGCGGAGAGTCCTGACCAAGGACGGCCGCAGCAACGTGCGGATGGAGCACATCGCGGACAAGCGCTTCCTCTACCTCAAGGACCTCTGGACGACCTTCATCGACATGCAGTGGCGCTACAAACTCCTGCTCTTCTCCGCCACCTTCGCGGGCACCTGGTTCCTCTTCGGCGTGGTGTGGTATCTGGTGGCCGTGGCCCACGGGGACCTGCTGGAGCTGGGCCCGCCCGCCAACCACACGCCCTGCGTGGTCCAGGTGCACACGCTGACCGGGGCCTTCCTCTTTTCGCTCGAGTCCCAGACCACCATCGGCTACGGCTTCCGCTACATCAGCGAGGAGTGTCCCCTGGCCATCGTGCTCCTGATCGCCCAGCTGGTTCTCACCACCATCCTGGAGATCTTCATCACCGGCACCTTCCTGGCGAAGATCGCCCGGCCCAAGAAGCGGGCCGAGACCATCCGCTTCAGCCAGCACGCCGTGGTGGCCTCTCACAACGGGAAGCCCTGCCTCATGATCCGCGTGGCCAACATGCGCAAGAGCCTCCTCATCGGCTGCCAGGTGACGGGCAAGCTGCTGCAGACCCACCAGACCAAGGAGGGCGAGAACATCCGCCTCAACCAGGTCAACGTGGCCTTCCAGGTGGACACAGCCTCCGACAGCCCCTTCCTCATCCTCCCGCTCACCTTCTACCACGTGGTGGACGACGCCAGTCCCCTGAAGGATCTGCCCCTGCGCAGCGGCGAAGGGGACTTTGAGCTGGTGCTGATCCTGAGTGGGACGGTGGAGTCCACCAGCGCCACGTGCCAGGTGCGCACCTCCTACCTGCCAGAGGAGATCCTGTGGGGCTATGAGTTCACCCCCGCCATCTCGCTGTCCGCCAGTGGCAAATACATTGCTGACTTCAGCCTTTTTGACCAAGTCGTGAAGGTGGCGCCCCCTAGTGGCGGCACTGTGCGCTACGGGGACCCGGAAAAGCTCAAATTGGAGGAGTCCTTAAGGGAACAAGCCGAGAAGGAGGGCAGCGCCCTTAGCGTGCGCATCAGTAACGTCTGAGGGCCTCTTCCCGCCCCCAGCCAGCCCTCTGGTCTCTTCTCTCTTCTCCCAGATAGCGATACTATCTGGGCTCACTGCAGAGTCCCAGGCCACCCGATCTCCACTCCCCCTCCTTCCACCCAGTGGCCTGCCGTTGTATAGGCCAGCTGGGGTCCAAGTTTTCCTCTGCTGTCCCCCTTTACACCCCCCCTCCCGCTTCTACCCCGTGCACACAAGTTCCTTAAGCTGAGATGGATGGGGGAAGGAGAGGGACGATCTGGCTGAAGAGGCTTGGGAAGCCTCAGCCATCCTTGGAGGCTCATTTAGGAAGGCCTTGTGGCTGGCTGGAGAAACTCCCCCAGCTCCTGCCGCCAGAGACTAGAGGCTGGAGCCCCCACCCAGCTGTGTTTCCTTCTAGCAGGTTCCCTCAGGAAAGACTCCCTCCGCTGGTTACTTTGCAGTCTGCACCCTCAGAAGCACAGGATTTGAAATGGGTTTATCCTGGGTCTCTATGGCCCCTGTTGAAAGAAGCCAGAGTTTATCATGGCATTTCTAGTGTGGCTGGCAACTCCTGACCACAACCTGGCTCTGGATCACTACCGCTTCCACCTTTTAGTTCTCTGGAAATCCAGCTGGATGTGCAGTCCTCTCATAGCTTCTGTTCCCAGAGAATTGGGGTTCATTCGAGAAACATAAGCAGGCAGTCACCTGCACCCACCTGTCCAAAACTGCGAACCTATCCTCCAGGCGGCCCTGGGGAAGGTTTATTTCCCCATGTTCTGTGAATGGGAGGACCCTCACCAATATGTTCCCTTGAATACATTGTGCCCAGGCTCCATGGAAAGGTCTGGAAACAATACTCCAGAGTGCCTGTGCCTGGCTTCGCTTCTTCCTTTCCTGCCCAGTCTAGACCCTTCTTCCCTTAACCTCAACCCTTTAGAGAAGGGGGAGGTGTGCAAGGGCTTCCCTTTCAACACTGACATGCAACTAAAACTAGATTTGCAGGACATAAATTCCCCGGGAAAGTTAAACTAACCCTGCCAAGTGGGATGGGTCAGTTCTCAGATTTCCAGACGCTGTGCAGGGCCTCTGGGAATTGGTGATGCTTTGTGAAGGCCCTGGCAGAAGTAGAACTCTGTGGCTGGTGGCCGCTATTTAGTTACACCTTCTGTGCCCTTCTCAAGAGTGCCGGTTATTTCATTAGGCCACGTGGAGAGGGGAGGAAATTAGACCTCCGGATCAGGTAACTGCGGCCTCCCTCAGCCATTCCTGAGACTTGGTATAAAATGATGAAAATCAGGGTCATTCTTACCCTCCTCCACCACAGGGCCAGTTTCAGGCAAGTTAAAAAGATACTTTAGGGGTAAGACTCAGGCCATTCCTTGTTCCCTGGTAGGGACTGTGGTAGGGGGTCTCAGCAGGGCATGCAGGTACCAGAACTTTCTTGAATGCCCCAAATCCCATGAGTACTTTATGGTCTCATTTAGGTAGGAAGGAACCCCCACAAGTTCCCATGTGGACCAAGTGGCAGTTTAAGGTGGACTTGACTAATTGTTACAAGCTACACACTTGTTCAGAATGTAGACATACATCTGTGTGCAGAAACTTGCAGAAAAACTCACATCTTGAGGCTGGACCTGCTTCACCGGTGCACCTGTATCATCACAATTGTATTGATCCTTCCTTGAACTCAGCTAACTTTATCTTGAAAATGATGATCCTTCGGTCTCATTCACTATAAACCCCACCATTACCCTCTAGCGCTCATAAAAAAAAAAAAAAAGAACCAGAAAAACTTGAAAGTCTGAAAAAAAGAACAGGAGGCAAAGAGCCAGCTTCTGTGCTCCCAAGTTTATTCAACATTAGACTTACCTGATTTCTTTCAGTGTATAAGGACAAAATGTACCACACACTGTGTGTGTGTGTGTGTGTGTGTGTGTGTGCATGCACACACAAATGTCTTATATAATGGTGACTTGTGCTCCATCTGGTTTTCTCTGTACACTGCTGCTGCCTTCCTGAAGGAATCACCCTCTTCTTGTCCCACTGCTCTTTATTCTAAGCCCACAAACCCTCAGATCCCTGGCTAACAAGGTACAAAGAGAACATTTTCTAAATTAACTTTTTTTGAACTTTTCTCTCCCCGGCTTTGCTCTAAGTTGCACTTTAAATCATACTGTCCTATTAATGTAATTTGCCATCTTCTCCAATAAGCAACTTTCCCCCCAAGAAACAACTCCTCCCACCGCCACCCCTAAATGGTTCTTTAGACTGCAGCCTGTCTCCTCTGTCCTGGAATCTTCTTTCAGGGTATAGGACAAGCCAGGTCTGGAGAGAAATGGGCTCCGTCTATATCAGCCATAGACTTGGAATGTCAAAAGAGCAGTAGGCACAGACGTTCAGGGGAGAGATTTCAGCAGATGGGCAAAACAATGGGTAGGGAAGGACACCCAGGGTATGAAAACGAGAAAGGATGGGGCTGAGGGACTTAGTGAAACCGATGAAACCCTTGAGCCTTGGGCTGCCAAATAATAGATGGGTGGAGGCTTGGGGAATTAGAATGTGATACATATGAAAGGTTTATGTAAGGAGAAAAAAAGAGAGATAATATATATAGAGATATGTATAAGATGTATATATGTCCAAATATACTGAATGTACAGAAAGTAAGTATTCCGAGACCTTGGCAAAGGAGGCAGACATTTGTCCTGGCTGTGGGCTGGGACACCCAGGTAGTCCTGGCTTCTACACGGAAGAGAGCTGATGGACTTCAGGTGTGATGATAGGCAAGGGAGGGCAAAAGCTCCTCTTCAGGAATAAAGGGATGGCCATGGAAGCTTCTGAGGCACCTGTGCTACAGACAGGCCCAGGAAGGGAGAGTGAGGAGGAGATGGGGAGGGAGGCGCTCTACCTGTGGAAATCTAGGAATGTCTACTACTTAAACTGAGTGCCCCGTGCCCAGCAGCACCCTGCCACTATAGCACCTTTTAAAATGAATGAAAGAATAAATACATTTTAAAAAAGCTTTTTGTTTGCCTCTCTTGAAGTGCACTGTGACTCCCCTTCATCCACAGGGGTGAAAGCAATTGCAGCTTCCTTCCACCCCAGAAATACACTGAGAAGCTGGACACCTCGGTGTTTGGGAGGGACTAAAGGGAAACCTCTACCCTGGAACCTAATTGCCAGGACTGAAGAGCTGCTGGTCCGAGATCTTGCCAGCCCAGAGGCCAGCCCTCGATGTGGCGGGAGAGCCCTGCTCCTGACATTTGCTCTGCACAGGGATGCTTTGGCTTTGATGGACGCGGAGGAATGGGGCCTCTGTTGGCCTCAGGGGATGGTGTAGTTTACCACGAGAGGCTCTGCTTTGCCTCATTAGCACCCACCCCTGCAACTCATGTCAGCTGACACCATCCAGGGACTTGCCTATGTGCAGAGAAGGGAAGTCAGCCATACTATTGGTACAAGCCAGGAACACTATGTCCTCCCCAAGGCAGCCACATTGGTCTTTTACCCTGCTAGCTAACCTAGTTTATTATTAGTAAAATAACACAAAACCTATGCTGTAGAGCTAGTGGGACCTCCAGGCTCAGTAATGGCCAAATTCCCTGAAGAGAAAGTCTCTAGGCATGGCGTTTCCATTCATCATATTAAAGGCAAGCCAGTCAAATTTATCTAGGGGGAAAAAAAAGTGATTTTGGGTTGAATTTGTCTGTTCAGAACAAGCTACTAAAGAAAATGGATGAGTCTCTGGTCTTCACTCTCACTTATTTTAGAAATCTACACCTTTACTATTATCAAGGCCTGAACTCATAGGCCTACCTATAGGAGAAGATGGCTGGAACACATAACAGATAAGGAAGAGTAACGAGAAAATATGCAGCACAGCGAGCAAGGTCAAGGTCCTAGCTAGTGACATGTAGTGACACGAGGGACACGCTATGCACCTGTGCTTTCCCTGACTATTGGCTCTGAAGGGACAGAAATCAAGGGGCAGATGATGAAAGGGGAGACCATGAAGAATTCTAAGAACCCAAGAGGTAAAGGATAACAGAATACTTGAAAAACCGCAGCTCCTTCAGGGAGCTGTGGGAAATAGACTCTAAGCCGAAGCAAAAATCTCCATATGGGATCCTGAGGCTCGATGATGACCCCACCTTGAAATATCAACTACAGTTGGAGCCCTCTATCCAGTCTGTTCTACAGAACTCAATCCCTCTTCATTCCCATTAATTACTATCCACATCTTGCCCCTTTGACTTCTGCGACAGGCTTTGTTTCTTTTGATTAGTTGTTTATTTCTTTATCTGCTCAAATTTAATGCCTTTACCCTATCAGGTCAACCACATAGGGACAGATGGGCTGAGGCCTTGCTGTAAAACTACCTCAACCAGACCAGCCAGAAGACCCGTTACTTAGTCCTAAGACATCTACCCATTCCCCTTATCCTCTATTTTCTGGGACTCAGACTCACTTATCTTTTTTTTTTTTTTTTGGTATTGGGGATTGAACACAGGGGCATTCTATCTCTGAGCTAGACTCCTAGTCCTATTTTATTTTTTATCTTGAAACAGGTCTCCCTAAGTTGCTGAGGTTGACTTTGAACCTCCGATCCTCCTGTCTCAGCCTCCCAAGCACTGGGATTATACATGTGCACCAACATGCCCAGCTCAGACTCACTTATCTATAACTCTCAGAGGAAAAGAGCAAGTCAGAGATAGAGTCACAGTGGGAGAGAATATCAGGACAATTCAAACAAGAGCTCACTGAGAGGAGACGGGGTAATTAAGGTTCATTATCAACATTTGATTTGCAAGTCAGTCACACAGTGATAAAAAAAGGACTCTGGGTCAGACAGATCTGTTTTGAGTTCTAATTCTGCCGGCAGCTGGTGATATGACTTGGGAAAATTGCTTACCTTCTATAAGCCCTGATTTTCCTTATTTGTCCAGGTTGGAATATCTATCTATCTTATGTGAAAACATTTACACAATGCCTGGCACACTGCAAATACGTCCTCATCAAATCCAGCTATTATAAATCATTGTCAAAATTATTGTTTTGTTTTTGTAGTACTGGGAATTGAATCCAGGGGCATTCTACCTCTGAGCAATATCCCTAGCCCTTTTTATTTTGAAACAGTCTCACTAAGTTGCTGAGGGCCTTGCTAAATTGCTGGGGCTAGCCTTGAACCTGTGATCCTCCTATCTCAGCCTCCCAATTATTGGGATTACAGGTGTAAGCCACAATGGTTGGTTCTACAATTATTTGAATGGTGACGTGCTGCACTATATATATGGCCATTGTACTGCAAAAAAAAAAAGAGATTATAAGTAATTATCAATCTAAGCAATACTAAAAGCCATAGAGATATCAAAATATGAATATGAACTTGTAATATTAATACAGTTTATTCAAAGAATGAATGTGAACTCTTGGATGGATTAGTGAAGGACAGTCCTGCATGATGTATGTTCAGACTGATGACTCACCTCTTTTCTTTATGCTAGTCTAGAAGACTTCTCCTAGGAAGCAGGCTCATTCAGTAAAATCAAGTCAAAATTTACTAAACACTTACCATGTGTCTAAGATTGTAAGACATGATGAAGAACTGGAAATTGAGAATAAGAATCAACTTCTACTCTCAAAACCCCTATGCTCTTATGGAAAGGGTTATGAATATAATCTAAATTTTAGATTGTAAAATTACAATTCATGATTCTAATTTTAGATTTTAAAGTACCAATTTTGGCGATGCAAAGCGATCAAAGAAGAGAGCTCATGGTTTGGTGAGAAATTCATAGTAGGAAGTGGGGTTTGAGTGTGATAGACGAAGGTCAGACATGGACATAAGTAAAGGACATCTGAAGGGGAAAAGAAAGGGAGCACATTCCAGGGATACCATTCTAGAAGTAATCCAGCTGGAGGAATATCCAAATCAATTAACTTTTACTGAATGGCTACTCCAAGTTTAGTACTGAGTTAGATGCTGAGGTTCAGAAAGGAACAGCATTATCTGTTCTCAATGAATTCAAAGTGTTCTGATGGAAAAGTATGAGAGACAATAATGCTGCACACCCTCAGCCCTTTTTATTATTTGTTTTTGAAATAGGATCTCACTATGTTGCTGAGTTTTGCTACATTGCTGAGGCTGTCCTTGAACCTGCGATCCTCCTGTCTCAGCCTCCCAAGTACTGGGATTACAGGCATGTGCCATCACACCCAGCTAACTTTAACAAGGTTTGGAGCACGGGGATGATGGGTACTGGGAAGGACCTTTATGTGGTAGGGCAGGGTCATCTGTGAGCATGCTTTTCTGGAGCTACAGGCTCTCCATCCATCAACCTTCAGACAGCAGAAAGAACTGGCATCTAAATCATTCTCTGTGAGGAGGAAATGGGCTGACAGTAGGATCTCCTTCTAGGAGTAGACCCTTGAGGCTTCAAAGGTTGAGGTGTTTGCCAGGGTGACTGGGGAGGAAAGGCAACCTTGGCCAAAGGAACTGCAAACACAAAGGTACTGACATGAGAAGGACCTAATCCCAGTTATTGGGAGCTGAGACAGGAAGACTGCAGGTTTGAGGACAGCCTCAGCAAGTAGTAGACTCTCATCAACGTAACAAGACCATGTTTCAAAAAAGGGGGGCTGGAGGTGTAGCTCAGCGGTAGAATGTCCCTGGGTTCAATCTCCAGTACAAAAATTAAAACAAACTCGGGAGGATTCCCTGTTTCCTTTCCCATTCTCTTCACCTACCGTTGTCAGATAAAATACAGGCTGAGCACTGATCTGAACTTCAGATAAACAGCTAAAGTTTTTTTTCTTGTGGTAAATGGGGATTGAACCCAGGGGCATTCTACCTTCGAGCTACACCTCAGTCCTTTTTATTTTTTGTTTTTGAAATAAGGTCTAGCAGCCGGGCATGGTGGTGCTCGCTTGTAATATTAGTATTTGGGAAGCCGAGATAGGAGGATCTCAGATTCGAGGCCAGCCTCGTCAATTTAGCAAGACCCTCAGCAACTTGGTGAGATCCTGTTTCAAAAATAAAAATAGAGCGCTGGGTGTAGCTCGGAGGTAGACTGCCCCTGAGTTCAATCCCCAGTACAAGGAAGGAAGGAAGGGAGGGAGGGAAAGAAAAAGAAATGGGGTCTTCCTACGCTGCTGAGGCTGTGCTCCTGTCTCAGCCTCCCAAGTACTGGGATTACTAGAGGAATTTAAGAATATGAGAGCTAACAATTTAAAAATATTAATTATGTCCCAAATATTGCACGGGACGTACACATTCCGGGCCAGCCCGTCCGCTCGCGAATTCGGGAGGTTGGGGTAAAACACGAGAAACTATCTTAGGCTTATTTTCCTTTTATTCCTATATTTCCACTATCGGGGCCCCAGCCCAGGCCCGAGGGAGTCAGGTGTGGGTCGCTCGGCATCTGTACCGACTAGCGATGAGACAGAGGAAAAAAACTCAGGGTCCCCAGACAGGGTCGACTTTCCTGGCAAGCGGAAGTCGTCCTACGCAGGGACAGGAAATCCCGCCTCCGCAGGAGGAAGGAGCCGAGGCGGAAGAGCCAATCCGGAATAAGGTGCTTCTTCGCCTGGGAGACGGAGCACCACGCGCAAGGCTGGAGACCGGAAGTAGTGTGGGGGCGGGTCCTAGCGCCGGAAGTGGTCTGCCGGCGCTGGTTTCTGCAGTCGTCTGGGCGGTTTGGAGATGAGGAGCCGGAGCGTGGGTTAGAGATATAGGCGGCAGTTGGAGCTGGGGCGGAGCGGCGGCCTCGCGGGCGGACCATGATGGGCTCCAGCAGACACTGGGGGGAATGGTTCCTGAGCCTGCGGGTGCCCCCCGCCGGCGTGTTCGGCGTGGCCTTCCTGGCCCGCGTAGCCTTGGTGTTCTACGGGGTCTTCCAGGACCGGACCCTGCTGGTTCGGTACACGGACATCGACTACCACGTGTTCACGGACGCAGCGCGTTTCGTGGCGGACGGGCGCTCGCCCTACCTGAGGGCGACCTATCGCTACACCCCGCTGCTGGCGTGGCTGCTCACCCCCAACGTCGTCCTCAGCCAACTCTTCGGCAAGTTCCTCTTCATCAGCTGTGACCTCCTCACTGCTTTTCTCTTGTACCGCCTGCTGCTTCTGAAGGGGCTGGGGCGCCGCCAGGCTTGCGGATATTGTGTCTTTTGGCTCCTTAACCCCCTCCCCATGGCGGTGTCCAGCCGAGGCAATGCGGACTCCATCGTCGCCTCCCTGGTGCTTACGGCTTTGTACTTTATAGAGAGAAGACTCATCGCGTGCGCCGCTGTCTTCTATGGTTTCGCGGTGCACATGAAGATGTATCCGGTGACCTACATCCTTCCCATAGCCCTCCACCTGCTTCCAGAACGCAGCAGCGACTACATCCATCGGGCGGCCCGATATTCTTTCCACTCTCGTTTGTATGAATTCCTGAAGAGGCTGTGCAGTCGGGCCGTGCTGGTCTTTGTAGTAGTTGCTGGACTCACTTTTTTTGCCCTGAGTTTCGGTTTTTACTATAAATATGGTTGGGAGTTTTTGGAGCACACCTACCTTTATCATCTGACCAGGCGGGATATCCGTCATAACTTTTCTCCGTACTTCTACATGCTGTATTTGACCGCAGAGAGCAAGTGGAGTTTTTCCCTGGGAATCGCTGCCTTCTTGCCACAGTTCATCTTGCTTTCAGCAGTGTCTTTCGCCTATTACCGAGACCTTATCTTTTGTTGCTTCCTTCATACATCCATTTTTGTGACTTTTAACAAAGTCTGCACCTCTCAGTACTTTCTTTGGTACCTGTGCCTTCTGCCTCTTGTGATGCCGTTAGTGAGAATGCCATGGAAAAGAGCTGTGGTCCTCCTCCTGTTATGGTTTATTGGACAGGCCTTGTGGCTGGCTCCCGCATACGTTCTTGAATTTCAAGGGAAAAACACCTTTCTGTTTATTTGGTTAGCTGGTCTGTTCTTCCTTCTTATCAACTGTTCCATCCTGATTCAAATTATTTCCCATTACAAGGAGGAATCCCTGACAGAGAGATTCAAATATGACTAATGTACGTTCTAGATCTTCTGCCACTTCTCTTACATTCGAACTGTTCTGAATGGACCAGAAAAGAGCTTTGGAAAAATTTTCTGAACATTCTAAACTCTTTAGTGAAAGTTTGCTTGTTACAACAGAAATGAAAACCAACATTTGCCTTATATGTTAAGAGTCAATAACAGAGTTCTACTCTTTAGAAAATCTTAGGACTCATTTGCTTGGGATGCTTAAAGGTTGTTTGAAAATGGAAAGGCTGATGAAACTATCAGGTGCTAAAACATTCTTGTAGAATAGAAACATAAGATCTCAGCCAGTATTTGTTCCAGTTGTACTGTACCACTATCTTAAGTTGTGTCTTTAAACCCCCACCTTTTCTTTCTAAAGCTTTCCTGACCACTGTGAAAATTCACAAAGTATTCCTAATGTACACTTTTTTTTTAGATAATAAGGTATTAATAATACTATGGGAAAGTTTTAAAATTTGTATTACAAGTGGGGGCTTATAAGATGAACAATCCCAAGATTAAATTGTAATCATGCTTCACGTTTTTGTTTCATAATGTAGTTTTTCAACAGTCCCCAGGGGTGTTAGATTAGCATTTGATTTTATACAAAAAGGATTAAATTTAAATTGACTTGGACTTGAGTTATTGCTTCTTTTTTTGGGTGCTGGAGATTGAACCTAGTGGTGTTCTACTTCTGAGCTATACCTCCTGCCTTTACTATTTTTTGTTTTGATACAGTGTCTCGCTAAGTTGCTGAGGCTGGCTTTGAGCTCTTGATCCTTCTGTCACAGTCTCCCACAGACAGGTGAGCTGCCACACCTGGCCAAGTTATTGCATTGTGAAAAATATCTTGCTTTTGATGTTTAAGGGCCTTAAACACATAAACTATTACGACATTTTAGTATAGTCTTATCCCTTTAGTTTTAAATCTCATTGTTAAAAACTTATTTTTCATCTAGAATTTAGGTTAATTGGGTGTTGGCTGTGCTGTAAGAATATTAGTTGAATTAGAAAACTGAAGTTTTATCACCTGAATTGTTAAATTGTCAGTAAGGTATTTCCTAGTTTAAAAACATCCTACCTAAGCCGGGCGTGGTGGCGCACGCTTGTAATCCCAGCATTTGGGAGGCTGAGACTACAGGATCCGGGTTCGCGGCCAGCCTCAGCTACCTAGCGAGGCACTCCGCAACTTAGTGAGACCGTGTTTCAAAATAAAGAATAAAAATTAGGGTTGGGGAGATAGCTCGGAGGTAGAATGCTCCTGGGTTTCACCCCCAGTACCTCAAAAAAAATCCTACTCATGAAAATTCCATGGTAGGATTGGAGACCTCTAAGGGGGATGCCTGGAAAACATAAGGAGTATCCGCAGGAGGCACTGGTCTAACTAGACCAAGAAACTGCAGGGGCAGGGCAGTGGGAAAATGAGGCTTTAATCTGTTTCTTTTATCATTATATTTTGGGGGAGGGAGGATGCTTTCTGAATTGTTTGAACAGGTATCCTAAAACAGTTCTGTAAGACAGGTGTAGTGGCACACACTTGTAATCCCAGTACTTGGGAGACAGACATGAGGGTCACAGGTTTGCAGCCAGCCTCATCTACTTAGTGAGGCCCTCTGCAACTTAGTGAGACCCTGTTTACAAATAAAGAAAAAATAGGGCTGGGGGTGTAACTCGAAGGTAGAATGCCCCTGGGTTCAATCCCTAGTACCACAAAAAAAAAAAAAAAGTGTTTGTGTTTTTATTTAAAATGTAGTCTATCTAGGTTGCGGACTCCCTAATTTCTAAAATGTAGTAGCAGTATGAGTATTTTGTGATTGTGGTTTTAAAAGATGAATAATTTCATGAATTGTTTTTTCACAGTCAAAGGTAAAACAAAGAACAAACTCCTATAAACAGAAAGCACCTATTTAGGTTTTTTTTTTTTTTTATGTCAGCTCAGGCCTAAAAAAAAAAAGCCTTGGAGAATAAAATGTCTAGAGGCTGGCCATAATTAAGAATTTCATTCCTGGCAGCATCTCTTTCCCGGATACCTTTTGGGACCTGGCATAAGAAAAAAGGAAATAACAAAAAAGCAAAAACCAGCCTAACCAAAAAAAAAAAAACATGAGTAGGTTATTTAAGTTATTGGCAACACTCATTTTGTAATGAAATGTGAGAAATTAAGACAGTTTTTATCATGTGTCAAAAAAAGGTGGTTTTTCATGGGGGAAACAGCAGAAACAATTGAGATCCATTACCTTTCTTGTAACATCTGGTCCTGTACCCCATATTAGGCCTTATCCTGAACTTTTTGTATATGACTTCTCAACATGGTCTTCCAACCATGGTTTTTTTTTTTTTTTTTTTTTTTTTTTTTTGGTGGTACTGGGGATTGAACTCAGAGGCATTCTACCTCTGGGTTATACCCCCAGCCTGCTTTTATTTCTTATTATATAATTTCATCATTTAGTTGTCTATATTTGTATCCCTCATTTTTGTAGTTGTAATTACTTTTTTCTTCTTTTTTATTTTAAGTCTTTATTGTGGCGTGCTCCTTATAGTTAACATTCTGTACAAGATTCTGTCACATGGATAGTCACATTATAAATGTATCATTCTTCCATTCTTCCTCTGTTAGACCTTAAAGATTACTGCCAAGTTTTAATATTGTAAGTGTGCTTCCAGCGTTTACCAAGGACATTCCTGGAGGTTGACAAATTTCTGCTTGGATCTTCAAGTTTCTCCTCTGCCAGAAATTCTTTATCAGAGAAAGGCAGGTGTTTCTTAAGAGATGTAGAGGGAATTTTGCAGTTTATGTGTTGTAAGATATTTAGTAAGTTAACCTGAGAAATGATTTATTTTGTTCTCTTGGGGGATTTTCCTCTTTTAATTTAATTTTGAAAATTCTCTTTTTGGCTTTTCATTTGCAGTCTTTTTTTGTTTTGTTTTATAACGTTATTAACTTATTTTTAATTTTTTTTTTATGGTACTGGGGATCTAACCTTAGGGGCACTCTCTATCCCCAGTCCTTTTTTGAAACAGTATTTCACTAAGTTGCCCAGGTCAGCTCGAACTTGCGATCCCCTTACCTCAGTTTTCCCAGGAGTGCACTACCACATCTGGCTTTGATAGGTGCATATTAATGGTACAGAATGGTGGGTTTCATTCTGGCATATTCATACATCCATAAAAACATAATTTGGTCAGTTTCATTCCCCAGTACTTTCCTCCCTTACTTATAATCTTCTTGTTTTTTTCATTGGTCCTTTAATAATACCTTAGAATTATATAGCACTTTGGGTTATTTTCTACATAACTCTGATTGTTTCAGTGAGGATTGGTTGGCGCTGGTGCTTTGGTCCTCTGATGAAGGCAGACATCTGGGTGGGGAGCACGTGGTAGAGCAAACCATTCTCCTCCTGGCTGGGTGCCAGAGAGGAAGGAGAGACAGGGGTTCCACAAGCCGCCAGTAGTGCCAGGGGCTGGGGAACAAGCCTGTAGGACATGGACCTTTGGGAGACATTTCAGGTCTAAGCTAGAGCATCACCCTTTAAGAATACATACCATAAGTTGACCCCTTAAGATCAACATACCCATTTATAGATAACATTAATCATTAGATTAAGAGGGATGGTTCTCAAGACAGCCTGTGTTTTAAACAGAGGGGCTACCTAACCTGTTTTCTTCTGTAGTTGCTTTTTGTTTAATTTTGTGGCATTGGGGATTGAGCCCAGGGGCATTTTACTTCTGAGCTACATCCCCAAGACCGACTTTATTTTTTATTTTGAAACACAGCCTTGCTAAGTTGCTGAAGGTCTCACTAAATTGCTGAGGCTGGCCTTGAACGTGTGATCTTCCTGTCTCAGCCTCCCAAGTACTTGGATTATGGGGATGCACCACTATGCTTGACTGTAATTGCCCTTTTTTTTTTTTTTTTTTTTTTTTTGCGGTACTCGGGGTGGAACCCAGGGGCATTCTACCTCCAAGCTATACCCCCAGCCCTATTTTTTATTCTTTATTTTGAAACCGGGTCTCACTAAGTTGTGGAGTGCCTCACTAGGTAGCTGAGGCTGGCCTCGAACCCAGATCCTCCGGTCTCAGCCTCCCGAATGCTGGGATTACAAGTGTGTGACACCACGCCCAGCCTGTAATTGCCCTTTTAATGCCCTCAAAATGTCTCTAAATATCCCAAGCTGTGTTCCCTGGATTAAGTTTATGGAGAAAGCTAATACTCCCCCACTGCCCATCCCAGCAAAAGAATTCTTTCTTAAAACCACAGATTTCTGTTAACTGATGTCCCATGCTCTGCAGTCTGTGATACAGTGTGGCTTCAGAAGTTGGGTAGCACTTGTCCTCTAGTTAGTTGACTTACGGCTGACTATTTTGTTAATTCTGCAGCACCAGCTGTTTGCACTACCACCCCATCCCCTGACCATCTTGCTAAGAGTTAAGTGTGGAAAGGAAAAATATAGAACCTGTTACCTGAAATGGTCTCTCAATGCCGTCTCTTCTGTCCCACCCCCATCCCACCTGTGTTTTATTATAAATTGTTTTAAACATTATCCACATAATCATCATCTAAGTTTAAAATTAACATTTTACCATATTTGCTTTATGTAATATTAATTGTTTATATGTTTTTTCTGGAATGTGTAAAGTTGCAAACATTGAACTTTTTCACTAAATCAGCATGCATCTCCTAAAAATAGTCTTTTCTTATAAAACTAAAATGCTAAGCAGGGCATGGTGGCACATGCTTGTAATCCTAGTACTTGAGAGGCTGAGACAGGAGGATCACAGGTTCAAGGATAGCCTCAGCAAATAGTGAGACTTTCATCATCCTAGCAAGACCCTGTTTCAAAATAAAAATAGGATTGAGGGTGTAACTTGAAAGTAGACTGCCCCTGGGTTCAATCCCTAGTGCCACACACACTAAATAAATAAATAAATAAGTAAGTAAGTAAGTAAGTAAGTAAAATTTAAAATAGGGCTGGGGGTGTGGCTCAAAGGTAGAATGCCTCTAGATTCAATCCCCAGAACCACACAAATAAATAAAATTACAATGCTGTTTTCTAATGTATTTTAACATACTGTCCTTTTTCAGACTTCTACAAGTATTATTTTGTGTTTAATCTGTGTGTGTGTTTAATCTTAGAGGATAAGTATTTTGGGATCTCAAATATTTACTGAAAGAGCATGATATATAATCCACTATTAAGAAGTTTGGGCTGGGTGTGGTGGTGCACACCTATAGTTCCAATGCTTGGGAGGCTGAGGCAGGAAGATTGCAATTTTGAAGCCACTCAGCAATTTAGGAAGACCCTGTTCCAAATGAAAAATAAAATACCCAGTAGATGGGAGGCTGAGACAGGAGGATCGAAGATTAGCAGCCAGCCTCAGCTTCTTAGTGAAGCTCTCCGAAACTTAGTGAGACCCTGTATGAAAATAAAGAATGAAAAATAGGGCCATTGGTGTAGCTTGGAGGTGGAATGCCCCTGGGTTCAATCCCCAGCACTGGGGCAGAGTGGGGTGGAGGTTGGGTGGTTTGGATCTTTTCCTAGTCTTTAAAACAATTGGGAACTAAAGGGATTTATAGAAGCTGGCTGCAGTTGGGTGTAGCTTGGAGGTAGAATGCCCCTGGGTTCAATCCCCAGCACTGGGGCAGAGTGGGGTGGGGGTTGGGTGGTTTGGATCTTTTCCTAGTTTTTAAAACAGTTGGGAACTAAAGGGATTTATAGAAGCTGGCTGCAGTTGCATATGGCTGTAATCCCAGTACTTGGCAGGCCGAGGCAGGAGGATTGCAGGTTCAAAGCCAGCCTCAGCAACTTAGTGAGGCCATCAGCAATTTAGCAAGAGCCTGTTTCAAAATAAAAAAATATAAAATAGGGCTGGGAGTATAGCTTGGAGGTAGAATGCCCCTCAGTTCAATCCTATTAAAACACATACACACACACATATGATAAAGGATTTATAAGCTATTTTTTCATTTGTAATTCTTTGTCTCCCTCCTAAGAAAATAGAGTGATAATCTCTGTATTTTATTTGGTAAGCTTTCCAGATGAAAGATAATAGTTATTTGGAATCTTACTATCTACCTTCCTTCCCCTTCACAATGAAAATAGTTGATTAACTGATTTTATATCATAATAATAGTTTTTTCATGATTAATTGATTTGGGGTACCTATTCTGTCATATATTGTTTTAGTTTCTGCAGACACTCTAAAGTTATTATTTGTGTTCCAGTCATATAGATGAGTAAAGATGCAGCAGGGCTAGCATGAGAAGTGAGTTTTTCTTTTTCCTTTTTTTTGCGTGTGTGATCCTGGGGATTGGAGCCCAGGTGTCTTCTACCTCTGGCCTATACCTAATTTATTTTTTATTTGAAAATAGGGTCTAAGTTGCAGAAGCTGCCTTTGAACCTGCAATCTTCCTGTCTCAGTCTCCCAAGTACAAGGATTACAGGCGTGTGCCACCATACCTGGCTTTGAAGTGAGTTTGTCTGACAGCACATGCTTCCCACTTGAAGATGCTTTCAACTGTAGAGTGCCCAGACCCACAGACGGAGCCTGCTGCAAAACAGACAGAGCCCAACAGTGACTCTGGCACCATCTTTCCAAGCCTCTTGTCCTTGCTAATATTAGGTGTTGGCGTAAGGGTCAGGTTGCTGTCTGCTCTACTAAGTTTCTGTCATTCCTAAGCTTTTCTCTTTAATGATTCCAGACCTTTAATAATCCTCTCCCACCTCCAAACCCCCTCTCACCAAGTTGTACCGTCTCTTCATAGAGTCCTTTCCCTCCATAGCCTGGTCTGAGAAGTTGATTTACTGAACCGTGTCTTGGCTCAGCTCTTTGTGACTCAGGCTGTGGCATGTGTGTGACCATTATTTCCAAAACTCATTGTTAAACTTGCCTTGCTGTGCAGTAGACCTTGTGCATTCACATAGTTAAAACTTGTCCTAGATGGACTCAGAAGAGAGGCTAGACTTAGGCTCAGATCTCAGTGTGTGACCCTGAGCAAGACTCATATTTAGATTGCTTAACTTTTTATCTGTGAAATGAGGATGACAATACCGTCTTTGTGGAATTGTTTGTGGAGTGCTTATGCTGGTGCAGAACAAGCCACACACCTCTGAAGGCCCAACTCCTTTGGGATGCTAGACTCGGCCTTCCCCCAGTCTAAAGGATATAGGCAGGAACTTGGATTTATGCAAAATAGTTATCTTAATTACCCGCTACTATAAACCTTACTCCTTTCTACTCTTGATCTGGTTCTTAGAAAAGGTGGTAAGTACTGTTATGTAAAAATATACAAGTCCCTCCAACGCCTGGCACCTGGCGCAGGCTCCGGTTTTGTGCTCGTGCTTCCTGTCTTATGCTGGCTGGCTCTAAGCAAGGAGACTTGGCTCATGCCCCCAAGTAACACAGCACTTCTTTTCTCCACCGTGCCAAGGGGTCATTTGGAGGTGGGTGTTCTGTGGATGGAAGCGCATGTCTTCTGCCCTGGGTCAGAGTGTCCCAGTAGCACAAGCATGTGTTCAGCGCCGCTCTGGGAGGACCATTCATTTAGTCAAAACAAGCATTCATGTGCATTATCCTGAACAAAAGCCAGACTAAATGGGACCGCTGCTAGTTGCTAATTGCTATGTCTGCTGTAGAAAATGAAATGACACTTAGAGTGACTATTTAAAGATAATTTGGAGGATGAATAGTTGAAGCTCAGTTCATTTCACAAAGGAAAATTTTAGCCTTCTTCACTCTCTATTATTTTGGTCATTATTTATAGATCCCAGCCATATGTCAAGTCCTATAAGAGATGAGTTATGGGCTGGGGATATAGCTCGGTAGTAGAGCATGTGGCTAGCATGTATTATGAAGCCCTGGGTTCAATCCCTAGTAACCCCCTCCCCAGATTTGTCAGACAGCCCATACTGCTGAATTAGCAAAATCAGACATATCCCTCTAATACAATGTTATATGAGACCCCATTCAATTTCATGAAAATACTATGATTGGGGGTGGGTAGACAATTCTTGTTTTAGAGATAAGAAAATTGATCTCAGACACAAGCAACTTTCCAAGACCAAAGAGTTGCTGAATGGCAAGACCAGGCTGCACCTCAGGGCTTCTGCTTCCAGTTCTACTGTAGCTCAAGTCCTTTTTAGTGCTATATGATGATTATGATGCTGACTCACTCTAGAGGACCGCATCTTTCATTTATCGAGTGTCCTTCATTTACCAAACTACTTAGCACAAGGCCTGAGCATCTTCTTTGTGCCAGGCATTTTTCTTTTTTTTTTTTTAACGGTACTGGGGATTGAACCCAGGGCCATTCTACCTCTGAGCCAAACCCCCTAGTCCTATTTTTTATTCTTTATTTTGAAACAGGGTCTCGCTAAGTTGCGGAGGGCCTCACTAAGTAGCTGAGGCTGGCCTCGAACCTGGATCCTCCGGTCTTAGGCTCCCAGGTACTGGGATTACAAGCGTGCGCCAGCACACCTGGCTTGTTTTGTTTTGGGTACTAGGGATTGAACCCAGGGGCATTCTTCCTCCAAGGTACACCCTCAGCCCTTTTAAAATTTTTTGTTTCCTTTTGAAACAGGTCTCACTAAGTTGCTGAGGGTCGCTCTAAGTTGCTGAGGCTGGCCTCAAGCCTGCGATTCTCCTGTCTCAGCCTCCCAAATGCTGGGATTACAAGCGTGCGCCACCACGCCTGTCCCGGCCAGGCATTGTTTTAAGCATCATACATGCAGCTGTGACTGAAGCAAAAAACAAGCTAGTACCAGCTGTGGAAGTAGCGTGGCAACTGAGGAGGTGAGCACTGTTTTAGACACGCCGGCCGGAGAAGGTGTGTTAGCCAGCTTTCCACCGCATAACATACCCT
>PVLC010029708.1:0-20006 GCA_004027655.1 Graphiurus murinus
TATACACACAATGGAATTTTACTCAGCCATAAAGAACAAAATCATGTTCTTTGCAGGGAAATGGATGCAACTGGAAAACATTATGTTAAGTGAGATTAGCCAGTCACAAAGAGTAAAGAAGCATATGTTCTCCCTAATATGCGGATGCTAGGGAGAAGATGGGGCATAAGAGGGTCTCCAGATGAAAAGGAGAGATCCTTGATAAGCAAAGAAGTTCATTTAACTGAAGGGAATGGACGGGGGGTGGGGGGAGAAAGCATCCTAAGGCACATGATGTACTTACACAATTATAACAAGATCACTCACTGAACTGAACTTGAGAGGGAGGGAGGGCAAGGGAGCGGGGTGGGAATTGGGGAAAGGGTCAGATGAGAAATGTGTGCACATTTGTCTTTATCAATTTGTACCTACAAAAATGTACAAATACAAAAATAAATAAATAAATTTAAAAAAAAAGAAAGGGCTGGTTCTCCCACAAGGTAACAGCAGCCATCTCACTTCACAGCCTGATTTGCAGGATTTAAACAAGAGCTTCAAAAAAGGTACTAGTGAGATAAAACTTGGCTCCACCACCTCTTAGCCTTTCCAGATGAGATACTTTGAAAGAGGGAGACCTTCAATCAGTCACAGAGATAGGATGTTTCCCAATCTGACACCTGCCTTGCAAAACCTTCTACTGCTAGCCTTATCCAGGGTTTTATCCCTTCATACCTATCTTACTGCAACTGGCATTCACCTTCCTTCAAGATTCTCTTTCATTTCATCTGTTTTATGTATCACTGTAAGATTAATGGATTTGAAGGCAGAGCTTTTAACATGGTATTGCTCTGCTCAATATCTTTCAGTGACTGTGTTTATTAATAGGATAAAGCCCAGCCTCCTCAGGCCATCGTTCAGAGTCTTCCATGCAATTCATCACCTTACCTATCTAACCCTGTCTTCAACTACTTCTTCAGATGAGCCTTTTGTCCAATACAGATCTGCTTTTTTATTTTTGTTCTGGTCACATGTCATGTTTACTCCATCCTCAGAGCCTTTATTGCAAATTGCTTCTCCTACTGTACACCATAGAATATCCCCTATGTCACTTCTCTATCTAACCAAACCTAACATTATCATTCAATGCCCCACTCAAGATCCAACTTTTTCTCAAAACCTTCTCCGATTATTTCACTCATACTGCAAAATGCAGAATATCATACCCTTTCCTAAACCTACAGAATTAGATTCTTTAATGAGAACTCCAGGTGATTCCTATATACATTATAGATTAAGATGCCCCATTGTAAATAGCATTATGATTTGTACCATGGAAAGAAAAATAACAACAGTGCCAATTATTTATTTATTTATTTTTGGTGATGGTGGTACTGGGGATGGAATCCAGGGCCTGAAGTATACTAGGCAAGTGCTTAGTGTCTATTTATTTCTTTTGCACTCTCTACTTCATAATATATAATTCCATTATAGTAAAAATAATTGTTATTTAGATAATTTGTGAGAAAGTCAAACTAAATTATGGACTGTGTGTAGGGTGTGTGTGTGGGTGTGTGTGTACCAGAAGTGGGTTTTTATCCTTTCATTTAATGTTATCTTAAATTTGGTACAGTAAGCACAGAATATAAGTGGCATGTTTCAGTCAGCATTCTCACCGCTGTGACCAAAATAATCTGGAGGAAGTTTTATTTGCTCGTAGTTATGCAGATTTCAGAGGTTTAGACCCTGTTAGGTCAGGTGAAGTCCATGGAGTTCAGGGCATGGAGCAAGGAGCAGAGAGAGAAGACCATACAAGGCTCTGCTCTCTCATCACAGAAGCTGGAAACAGAGATCTTGAGAAAAAGTTTCATGGACATATGTATAGTTCCCAAGAACACACCCTCAGTGGTCCACCTCCTCTAGTAACACCCAAGTTGCCCAGGTGACCACTCAATAAACCCACTACAATGGATTCATCCACTGATGACATCAGAATCCTCATGATTCAATTACATCACCTATGAACATCAATACATGAACTCTTCAGGGGACATTCTATATCCAAGCCATAACATGGTACTTATAGAACTTACCATGAAGGAAGCAAAAACTTACCATATGTGTACATAGAGTATACATTTTAGTACACTGAGCAGCAGTAAAACAGTGCTTATAAACATTGAATTCTCATCAAATCAGAGTATTCTCCTATGCAGGTAAACAATTATCCCTATTTTAAACTCATTTGCAAGTGCTCCACTGCTAAAGCAAACCCACAACAAAAGTTTCAGTTCAATTGACACTGCAGTAATCACAAAGTCCAGTTCAAAGAACTTGAAATAATGAATCGTTAATGCAGAATTTTTGAGCACCAAGAGCATCAGAAAAATAAATCTTAAATTTTTTTGGTCACAGCAGTGAGAATCCTGACTGAAACATGCCACTTATATTCTGTGCTTACTGTTCCAAATTTAGAATATCATTAAATGAAAGGATAAAAACCCACTTCTGGTGTTGGGGTCTTAGCCTGGCGGGCCCGGAAAGACCTTGTCCCAAGATGGCACCTGGCAGAGTGCCAGGAGTAGCTGACTGCCTAATATCTATCAGGTGGTAACATTCTTGAGGAGGGCTATGCCACGTCGAGTGCATGCACCAGCACGTCAGAGAGCGCTCACATAGAGGAGCTGTAGGGCTACATGTGGGCACCTCCTGACTCAAGTCCTGATTGGCCCCAAGTTGTTCCCCCTCTGGCCCCGCCTCCTACTGCAGGTTTTGATAGCAGAGCCCTCCAGTAGGAAAGGAGAGTGGAGAGAGAAAGAGAAAGCACGCAATAAAGAAGCTTGCACCAGCTACGCGTGATTGTTGTCTCTCTCTGAGTCCTCGAGGGTGGGGGTCCAGCGTGGGAGGTGATATTCTGGTACACACACACCCACACACATCCCTACACAGTCCATAACTTATTTTGACTTCCTCACAAATTATCTAACAAGTGGTAGAGTACTTGTTAAATGCACAAATTTCCTGGCCCCACCCTTAGTGGAATAAATTGCAAATCTCTGTGTTTATTGTTCATGTGACCTCAGGTGGTTTCAAGAATCACTGTTTTAGTGTACTGCTGAGCCACTATCCTCATGGACCCCTGATTCTTCATCAGTGCATTACTGACCTGGCTGCTATTACAACTGCATTCTTGCATATGATCTCTGGCAGACACTAAGGGCAAAGCCACACTAAACATCTCTGGTGACACTGAAGTTAAATGCCTTTAAAAGAGTTTTTCTATGAGAACTTTTATGCTCTCTGATTATCACATCCAGAAACCAGTGGAAGACTTGTCCTCTCCTAAGTGAGAGGCCTGGAAGCAGGCTCATACCTTTAGTTTAAACATCCTACATGACCAGACTAGAAGTTCCTGCATACAGAAATCCTAACTACCAAAAAGGCTGAGAAATTGCTCAAGGTGGTTAACACTTGCAAAGCAGACAATGATTTCAAAGGGGAAGAGAGCAAATATATCACAGCTGTCACTCCACATTTAGTATCCCAAAATTTCTCCTCTTAAATATCTCAAGACAGAAGTACTGAATTCTATGGAGGCAGTTAATTTGAAGTTGTGAGTTAGGTGAGCCTTGGCTCTGGGACCCTAGGCTTCCATGTTCTTTTTCTAAACAGTCAATCTAGCAATTGCTGATGCTGCATGAGTTGCCCTAACCTGGCCTTGCTTCTGATCCCCTCCCTCCTTCCTTCGCCCTCTACCTTCCAACTCAGGGCTTCTTTCCTCATATTTCTGTTGTCTCTAAGTAGAATGTGTTGGAACATATAAGTAAATTCTCCTGTGTGTTGTAGGAAACCATTAATAGGGAGGCAACATGAAGTAACCATTGCATGTGTTTCCTGGAACCTAGCTAACCCTGAGACCCTAAGTCTGACCACAGACTGAGCTCTAACCCTGGCTACTTATGGTTGGACTGTGAAAGAACAAAAAACAAAGAAAGTAAGAGGGAAGGAAAGAAAGATTGACTTAGAGAAATCCTTTGCCCAACCAATAGAGACACAATTCAAAGGACACATCTTATCTTATTGACTATAAATCAACCATACTATCTTGATGTAGAAAGGATATCAAATTGCCAACAGTAATTCATAATCCATCAGTAAAAGATGGGGGACAGGGGTAGAAAGGGACAGCAATAGTGTATCTTATTTAGGTGAATAAATAAATTGAAATAAGCAGTTTACTCCACCTAGACTTCGGAGCCTCATGATCAACAATATCAAAATTATTTTTATTGTGCTTGCTGACATAATCCTAACACTACTCATATTAGAAAAAGAGGAAATGAGCCATGCCACCAGAATACTCATAAAAGTAAATACCTTTATAAGCAGAATAGACAATAAATGTTTTAGAGCAATAACCTTATGAGTACCCAAATGTAAAACATCATTGCCATTTGTTGTAGCTTTGAGTTGTAAATAACAGTTCTTAAAATAAATTTCAGTCCCCTAATGGCATCATATTTGAAATATAGAAAAGAATATCTGGATGACCTCAAGGGAATTCATTTTCAAAGAACCAAGTTCCATCTGCTATTAATAGTTGAAGATTCATCCACGTACCTTTTTCTAACAAGCTCTGAATCCAGCCATTTCTGAATTATTCCCTAAATCCTGATCCTTCCTCCCAGCTGACTCCTTCTATCATATCATATGCTGCTGGGAAGTCTCCCTCTCCTAGGGATCAGATATATCCCTGTTTCCAGCAGCCCAGTATGCTAAGAGCATGTACATTCTGGTAAGCAAAACTTATCCATGATAAATGAGACAGCATCATGTTCTGGGATAAGTGATACAATTGTAGCCCTAAGCAAAATTAAACAGAAGGGAAAGTCTGTGTTTACTGGCCTCACTGTCCTCCCCTCTATCTTCTTTTCCCCTATGTCCTGGGCCAGCAGAAGACCTCCAAACAAAGAAAGGAAGCAGAGGGGCTTCTAAGAACTGTGCTCAAAGTTATTTACATCAATTCTCACCTTAGTATTCCCAAGTAGTTATCACTATGATGACTCTACAGATAAGAAATATTAGGTTCAGGAAGGTTATGTGGCTTGTTCAAATCCATAAAGCTTGGGAGAGGTCTGTGTATGAGACTGCACTGCTTCCAGGGGTTTAGCATAGAAGATCTCTAGGGCCCTTTCGAGCTTTAACATCTTAAGAAGCCGTGAAATAGTACCATGTACACAGCTATCTACTCTACATATTTAAGGTGCCAGTTCCAGAAACATTTGTGAAAAGGAAAACGTTGGGAAGCATAAATGAGAGATGCAGAGCAAAGGATAATTGGTGCCTGAGTGTAACTGTGAGTAAACCAAAGAAGCCAGAATAAGTCCTTAAAGAATAGTAAAAATAATATATCAGTTAAATTTTAAAACAGGTGAGACTTTCCCACCTCTCCTCTATGAGAGAAAGAAAGATAGTTACATTAAAACTAAGATTCTTCGGGAGGCTGAGACCGGAGGATCCGGGTTCGCGGCCAACCTCAGCTACCTAGTGAGGCACTCCGCAACTTAGTGAGACTCGGTTTCAAATAAAGAATAAAAAATAGGGCTGGGGGTATAGCTCGGAGGTAGAACGCCCCTGAGTTCAATCCCCAGCACCGCAAAAAAAAAAAACCAAAAAACTAAGATTGTACAAATCACTACCCACCACCTTCAAATAAAGGAAGTAATCTCTCTCCAAGCAGCTAAATGAACCAACAAAAGAGTGCTATCTTTTCCCATCAACTAAACACGTTCCCTGATTAAAGCCCCTCAGTGGCTCCCTACTGCCCTGAAGCACAAAGACCTGACACCTTTGAATGATATATAAGTATTTCATGAAACAGCACTACCAAATTCTTGAGATTCATCTCTGCAAATGCACCAAACTCCCTAGAGTTCCTGAAGCATGCTAGGATTGCCTCTGTTTATGCTGCTTCCTCCACCCAAAATGCTCTCTCCTATACCACATACTGAAAACTGACCCCAAATTCACAAATCATATCATCTTTACCTTCTCTCTAAAGCCTTTTCTGACATCCTTATCATGATTCAATCTGTGTCCCTACAACTAGGAAGAGATTCTATCATAACACCTAAAGCACTTAATTACACACGTTTGTTTCTCCCCTAGACACTATAGCCCCCGAGGACAGGGACTATGCATAGACCTTAGTAGAGTTCACTCTTAATAAAAGTCCATTGGATTAATGGATATATGGATGAGTAAATGAATAAGCAAATGGAATTGAGGCAATACTAACAAATATGAGATATAATATTCTATATATCCATAGTTCATCAGAATTTACAAGGTGCTTTAAAACCTTTTATCTTATTTGTCCCCAATAAAATTGGGAGACAGAGAAGACAAACAGATAGCATTCTTCCATCAGGACTAGAACTCAAGTACCTGAATCATTACAGAATTGGCTCTTCAGTGGCTACCCAAATGCTATGAGGAAAAAAAACCTGTTTGTTAAAAGGACTTTTTCCACTTTTATGAATTCTTTCCCCCTAAATCAAGTCTCCCCATGCATTCAGAGAGCAGCTACCTCCACCATGCCATTTTATATTTATACTCTTTGACATTCAGCACAAAGTCAGGTCAGTGTTCCTTGTCCTTGTCAACACTCCTGGTGTGCAGCAGTCTAGGACTCAGGAAGAATCTTGAATGTTAAAAGGCCCATTGAATGTCTCATCAGAAAATCAAATACATAACTCTAAAAATATCCCCCATGATCTATGCATGTAGCCATGGTGTCTGACAAATTCAATTAAATCTGTCATACCTCATTCTCCACAGAGTTTTTGAGAGAGGCATAGTAGTATCGAATTTTAATTATTTAGCTCCTATTGATCCCACCATAATCGGGTGAGAATCATTTGCAAACTGACAGTCTCCCAGGAGACAGCCACTATTATATAATTATAAATCTCACAGTGTCATTTGATAAAAGGTTGGGGTTTACCTCTTCCCCCCCAAAAAGAAGCCCCCAATTTTTTCAACAAATTCCCATACACAAACCAAAACAATGTAGACATGTCTTAACTTAAATTTACCTATAAACTGAGCCTGGTTTGTTGTGTCACTGCTTTTCTTCATCCCATCCCACCTTGTTTCCTCACTGCCCTCACATTGAGAGTCTGGTTTCTGCCTCAGAACCCTAATCAAAGTTTATAATGTAGAGTCTTTCCTCCAAGCCCCTTCATCCCCTACCATCATAACCAATTGGCTCAAGGCTCATTTCAAAGTTCCCTGTGGTCTGGGCTAAAGCTATTTTTTTTTGCGGTACTGTGGATTAAACTCAAGGGCATTCTACCTCCGAGCTATACCCCCAGTCCTACTTTTTATTCTTTATTTTGAAACAGGGTCTCACTAAGTTGCAGAGTGCCTCACTAGGTAGCTGAGGCTGGCCATGAAACCGGATCCTCCGGTCTTAGCCTCCCAAATGCTGGAATTACAAGCATGTGCCACCACGCCCGGCTGGTAATAATTAATATCTATAGCAGTTACATCTTCGCAGAGGTCCCCAAAGCTTCAATGCAGAAGAGTGAGGAATGGCAAGAATTTCAAGTCCCTGGCAGGTGGCCAGGAAGACAAAGACTCAAGGTACAATTCAGTCTGCACCATCTGGTTTCAAAATTGAAGGTTAAATGTTCATGGTTGTTTCCCTACCTCCTGACTTCATTCTCCTCAACCCCTTTTTCATCAAAGCTAAGAAGTGTGTGTGTGTGTGTGTGTGTGTGTGTGTGTGTGTGTGCATGCTCTAGTGTACATGTGTATAAAGCAAATACGTAGCTGGGCTCAAAACCAAGAAGGTACGTGATTAAGAGACTAAAGTCTGAGGAATCCCTGAAAAACTAAAATCCAATAAATCAAAATAAAGAAACAATAGCCAAAGACATGTACAGTTTTAGGTACTAGAAGCTATTTTCACAAAAGACAGAAACTAGATGAAGGGAACTCCACAATTGGAGGCCAGGAGATCTGAGAAGAGTTATGACACTGAGGAAACCAACAGGTTATTTAAAAGGTTGGCTAAGTGATTGTAGCAGCCAGGCTCTGTGCATTCCCCCCTGGGTGTTAGGCAATAACAATGAGAATACCTGAGCTAAGACAAGGGTGACCCTTGACTCAAGGATACAGAATAGTGTCCCTAGAAGATATTGACTTCTAGGAGGAAAGGAGAGTGACCACAACCTGATTGTCAACTGTGAAAATATTCTTTCCATAGATAGAATAAAGGCATCACTACCCATCTTTTACTTTCACAGAAAACAGAGCAAAAGGCTCACTGGCACTTCCTAGGGATCTACATAAACAAGGGTGGCAAGGAGTCTAGCAGGGAATCTCAGCTATAAAGGTAATTTCAAAAGGAGGCTTGAGGAAAGAAATAATTCAAATAAAGCTATGTTCATATATGAAAGTATCACTACTAGTTGCACTAACATGTATGGAGAGGGAGGAATGGGAGAGTGGGGTGAATGGTAAGGAATTATACAATGTGCTGAGTGTGTAAGTTTCGTATAACTTTGAATATCACTATAACGTATAATGACAATGCACCAATAAAAGTATAAAAAAGAGCCACAAAATATTTAAGGAGGAACACACATCACAAACTGAAGAACAGGAATAATTTTTACCAGACAGTGACAGAGAAAAAGGCATTATAGGCAGAAGGTGATACATAAACAGGCATGGGGTAAGAAAGAATAGGGTATGTTTCAAATACAAAGCCCAGGATGCAAAAGGAAGTTATCTGGAGTGGTAGGCTAAAATCATATTATGGAGGGGTTTCAATGCCAACTGGAGACATTCGGATTTTATTCTGTAAGCAATAAGAATGGAGATGGTAGCAGTTTGCGAGGAGGAGAGAGACAGAATGACAGCTATGCTTTGGAAAGATAACTCTGAGAGGTGTGTTGAATGCAGATAAAAGTGCAACAAGTAGAGCCAACTTATGAGGCCTCTACAACAGAGCTTAAATGACTAAGTCCTAATTGAAGGTAGTGACAGCAGGAAATGGCAGAAGACAAAAGAGGTGAGAGATGTTTAGGCATCTGTAATTGATTAGGTTTAGAGTTCCATAATTATGGAGACAAAGGAAGCACAGGTAGTATTAAGATGCATGCCTGTACCATTAAATGAGTTAAGGAATAGCAAGAGAACTGCATTTTCATTTTTGTTTGTTTTGTCCTTTTTATTATTGTTTGGTGTTGAAGAGTTCATTTTGAGATCATTTGAGTCTGAGATGCCTGCAGGATAGGTAAGTAAAAATATTCTATAAGAAGGTGGAAGTCCAAATCTCAACTTTAAGAGACAGGCCAAAACAAAAAGATATAGATTTTTAGCAGTCTTTTACCAGCCCCCCCACACACACACACCAGAGTGAATGTACAAAAGTGCTGAGGGGGAAACAGTACCTGAGGGACTCCAGATAAAGGAAAAGAAATATCAGTGGGGCCAGGGAAGTGGTCTAAGGGAAGGAGAGGGGGAAGATTGAGGTTCATTATTGGAAATACTAACATCAACTGTGTGTACATATGTGAAAATTCCAATATTAGTCTCAGTCCTCTATATGGGAAGGGGGGAGATGCGGAGGCAGTAGGAGGGCACCAAATGGTATGTTCATGTATGTCAATGTCAACATGATTTACGTTATGATGTGAGATGATAATGCACCAACAAAAGCACATTCTAAATAAAAAGAAATTATCACCTTCTAACACAAGAAAAGAAACTGATTTGAGTCATTTGCAATGAATCACTCTGTGAAGAAAAATGACTTTGTTTTTGTTTTGTTTCCACTAATCATAACCAAACGAGTTGGCCAAATGATCCTGGGAGTAAGTCACTGGAAACAATGTGGTATATTCTCTCAACAAATAAAGATTTTTGATTGGGTAGAATTGACAAAAATGATTGTTTATTTTTCAATTGGAGAAACCCAAGTACAAAGATGTGAAATGACTCCTCTAAAATAACACAACCAGAGACAAAGAAAGACTAGAATCCAGTTCTTCTGCAATATAGCCCATTGATCTTCTTTTCTTACCCCAACCCCATCAACTTACAATGCCCTTTCTTGCCATAGCTAATGATTGATGTGATTTATTACTGCATCTGGACCTAAGAATTACAACTATAACTTAAGGCATTAGGAAGTAGCAACGCACCATGTACCAAGGGGCAAGTTGCTATTTAGTATATAGTTAACTGTCAATTACCTCAGCTACAAAGTAAGTATGACAAAGACAGTCCAAAACAACGGATATATTTAAAAATCACTTGATATTTGAGTATATCTTAGCATTTAACTAGTATGTGCAAGGCCCTTGGTTAGATCCCCAGCACTGAAAAAATAGCATATTAAGAGGCCACTTTTAAGATGAATGAGTCACTATGAAGTTCACCATTATGTATAATTACAATAAACCAATAAAAATTTTAAAATATTTTTTAAAGAATCACTCATTTTTAATTTAATTGAATTCACATCATTTAAAGAAAATCAGAGAGAAAGCCCAAGATGGCGTCTGAGTGAAACACCTCTCCTCAGGTGCTGTGAGCTTGAATCAAATCTGCCATGAAAGCAGCTATTTGACAGAAGAAAAAAAGCAACAAAAAAGTGTGTTAATGAAAATTGAACTACAGCTAAAGAGACCCCAGAAAGCTGACCAGAGAGAGCAAATGAGCCTGTCCCCACTTTAGCGGTGCCATGCCATAGAGCAGCAGCAGCCATTAAGCCGGCCGCCCAGCACAGGGGTCTATTAACACCGAGAGAGCTAATGACCTCCTGCATACCCAGCAACCAGACTTGGAGTAAGAGACTCAAGAACTCCACATCCTAACCAGGCAGTGTATCCCCGCACCTTCCACAGTGACCGGAATGCATGGTACGACAAGGGTAAGACCACACCAGGCCACCCTCAGCTCACCTCTCCCTCCAGAGCCAGAGCAACGATCAACTGCACTGCAGAGCTTGAATCAAAGCTGCCACAAAAGCAGCTTCTTGACAGAAGGAAGGAAAAGCAAACTAGCAAAAAAAGTGAATAAAGCAACAAAAGCAGCTGAACAGAACCCAGGGAGAACAAAGGAGCCGGCGCGTGCTTGCGAGGCAGTGGCACACGTCGCCAACCGGCGGCCGCCATTTTGCCAGCCCCCCAAAGTGGGGTCTATTAGCACAAAGACCTCCAATGACCTCCTAGGCACCCAGCAACCAGAAGTGAAGTAAGCGACTATGGAATTCCACACCCTAATCAATCAGCATATCCCTGCAGGATCAACAGCAAACAAGAACACTTGGGACAACCATCTTAAGCTTGCGGTGAGGACACCCCAGACCACCCCTCCCACCGGAGCCAGAGCAGCAGGGATCTGTAAGTTAAATTGCACCCCTGGGGTGCGGGGGACCCTATACAAAGGAAAGACTGAGTCACCCACCTTTCTAGCGACTGAATAGGAGCAAAAGTACGGAAGGGACACAGGGCACACAGGGCATAGAGACTTTCCAGGCACACTGGAAAATGCCTGACTTATAGATTACTCCCACTACCAGCAAAGGCAGAAAAAGAGATACAGACAGGCCCTGTGGAGAGCTCGGAGACACAAGTTTGCAGCAGGAGAGGCATCGGCGGAAATACCTGCCTACATTGACAGAGAGAGCAAATAAGAATTCCAGAGACACGCTAGAATATCTAATAGACTGAGCAGATATTTAAAAGCTGAAAATATCCACGCAAACCCAAAAGGCCTGCAGAGGCCAACTCAGCTCTGTACTTACAAACTAGCAGGGTTTTTGTTCTGGTTTCTTGTTGTTGTTTTTTGGTTTTTGTTTGTGTGAGTGAGTGTTTTATGTTTTATTTGTTTTTACTCTGTTTTCACTTTGTATTGTCTTGATTTATTTATCTTTGTTTGGATGAATGGTTGCATTGTTATTTTTTGCTCAGTTTGTTGACTCTCATCCTTATCCCTTTTACAAGCTTCCCTCCCTCTCTCCCATATATATTCTCCTCCTCAACACTTCTCTTTTCCTTTTCCTTTTTTCCATGTCTCATCTCATACTACCACACTTAAAACTCTACATTGACTACCAACATTCCCCGACATATCCACTATCTCTAATCTTTACCATATATCACCTCAACACAATCAACCTCTTATTCCACTGGACCATACCCTCTACTTTACCCTATTCTTGCATTCATCACTGTGACTTCTCACCCAAACTTTACCACTGAACACAATCTGTCCCTGTATATACCAGTGGAGAAAGCTTGGAAGATCAGCAAAGATATAAAGTTAAGAACACGGGAACCAAGAGAAGGAAAAAAAGCAGAGACACAAGGAGCCACCACAACCACACAATAACAGAACTCAACAACACTGAATGGTAGAGATTACCAGAAGAACAATTCAGATCTTTAACAGTAGAAATGATACAAAACTTCCAGAAAGAATGCAGAGAGAGCTATAAAGAAATAAAGGGACAAATAAACAAAGAATCTGACACTCTGAACAGGAATCAAAGAGAAACCTTGAAGGAAATGAAAGATGCGATAATGGAAGTGAAAGCATCAATACAAACTATAAACAGTAGAGTAGACCACATGGAAAATAGAATAATACTCATAGAAGATGACCGTTCCAAAAATGAATCCATAGTACATAATTTAGAAAAAAAATTCAACAGTATGAACTGTAAATCAATGAGATCTGGGACAATTTTAAAAGACCTAATCTAAGAATAATAGGCATAGAAGAGAGAATAGAAGTTGAAACTAATGGAATAAACGATCTTTCAAAGAAGTAATATCAGAAAATTTTCCAAACATAGAAAGAGAAGTTGATACACAGGTATAGGAAACATAGAGAACCCCCTCAAGACAAGACCAAAGAACACTACATAATACAGAAGTTGACTAATATAGAGGCTAAGGAGAGAATTCTAAAGGCAAGAAAAGTAAAAGGCCAAGTGACATTTAGAGGCAAATAAATTAGAATCACTCCAGACTTCCCAAATCAAGTCATAAAAGCCAGGAGGGGCTGGAGTAACATACTCCAAACTCTGAAAGAAAATAACTTGCAGCCAAGATTCCCATTCCCAGCAAAACTCTGTCTCAAAATTGACGGGGATATAAAAATCTTCCATGACAAACAGAAGCTGAAAGAATTTATGTCCTCCAAACCAGCACTAGAGAAAATACTCAAAGAGATTAACTACAAAGAAGAACTAACAAGTAAATGTCATAACCAGAGAAACAATAATTTCCAGGAAGCAAACAACTAAGAAAAGAAGAATAAACACCACGGAAAACAGAAGTCAAAACTCAAAATGTTAGGAATTAAAAACCATCTCTCAAAAGTCACACTGAATATAAATGGTCTCAACTCCCCAATAAAAAGGCACAAGGTGGCAAAATGGATTAAATCCATTTAAATCCAGAATCCATATATAGGCTGCCTGCAAGAAACATACCTTATAAGCAAAGATTCCCACAAAATAAAGGTGAAGGGCAAACATGATATCAGATAAATTAGACTTCAAACCTAAGCTTATAAGAAGAGACAAAGCAGGTCATTTTCTACTAGTAAAATGAACAATCCAGAAAGAAGAAATAACAATTATCAACATCTATGCCCCAAATATAGGGGCAGCAACTTTGATAAAACAAACTCTGAATGATATAAAGACACAAATTGATCCAAATACACTAATATTGGGAGACTTCAATACTCCTCTCACATCACAAGACCAATCTTCTAAACAAAAGGTCAGTAAAGATGCCTCAGACCTAAATAATACCATAAACCAAATGGACCTATTAGACCCATTAGACTCTGTCACTCAAATACAGCTGAATTCACATTTTTCTCAGCAGCCCATGGAACCTTCTCCAAAATAGACCACATTCTGGGCCACAAAGAGAGCACTGGCAAATTCAAAAAATGTAACATAATTCCCTGCATCTTTTCAGAACACAATGGAGTGAAACTAGAAGGCAACTCTAAGAAGTCACAGAGAAACCATGTAAACACATGGAGAATGAACACCACACTGCTGATCGAGGATTGGGTCATAGAAGAAGTAAGGAGAGAAATTAAAAAATTCCTAGAAACCAATGAAATCAGAGACACAACATATCAAAACCGCTGAGACACTTTGAAGGCAGTACTAAGAGCAAATTTCATAGCACTGAGTGCACACATAAGAAGAACAGAATATCAAAAACAAATAACCTAAAGACACAGCTCAAACACTCAAAAAACAAGAACAGTCTAACCCCAACGCTAGTAGAATACAGGAAATTATGAAATTCAGAGCATAAATTAATGAAGCAGAGAATTAAAAAACAATACAGAAAATCAACAAAACCAAAGGATGGTTTCATGAAAAAATAAACATGATAGATAAACCATTGGCCAACTTAACAAAAAAGAAAGAGAGAATCAACCCAAATTACCAAAATAAGAGATGAAATAGGGGATATTACCACAGACAGTATGGAAATATAGAGGACCACCAGAAAATATTTTGAAAAACTATACTCCAAAAAATGGAAAATCTAGAAGAACTTGAGAAATTTTTAGACACATATAACCTTCCTAAATTGAGTCAAGAAGACATAGAAAACTTAAACTGACCAGTAACAATCAAAGAGATAGAAACAGCAATAAAGAATTTACCATCAAACAAAAGCCCAGAGCCAGATGGTTTTCCAAGTAAATTTTATAAAACCTTTATAAAAGAGCTAATCCCTAGCCGGGCGTGGTGGCGCACGCTTGTAATCCCAGCATTCGGGAGGCTGAGACGGGAGGATCCGGGTTCGCGGCCAGCCTCAGCTACCTATTGAGGCACTCCGCAACTTAGGGAGACTCGGTTTCAAAATAAAGAATAAAAAATAGGGCTGGGGGTGTAGCTCAGAGGTAGAATGCCCCTGAGTTCAATCCCCAGTACCGCAAAAAAAAAAAAAAAAAGAGCTAATTCCTAAACTCCTCAAACTATTCTGTGAAATAGAATGAAAAGGGACCCTCCCAAATACATTCTATGAAGCCAACATCACATTAATACCAAGCCAAATAAAGACAGCTCAAGAAAAGAAAAATATAGGCCTATATCGTTGATGAACTTACATGCAAAACTGATAAACAAAGTACTAGTAATGCGCATTCAAAACTACATCAAGAAAATTATACATCATGACCAAGTATGGCTCATCCCAGGGATGTAAGGCTGGTTCAACATACAAAAATCAACTCATGTAATTCACCACATAAACAGAATCAAAGACAAAAATCACATGATCATCTCAATTGATACTGAAAAAGCATTTGACAAGGTCCAACATACATTCATGCTAAGAGCACTGCAGAGATTCAGAATAGGAAGAACATACCTCAACATCATAGAGACAATATACAATAGGCCCACAGCCAACATCATATTAAATGAAGAAAAACTGCAAGAGTTCCCCCCCAAAACAGGAATAAGACAAGTATGTCCATTATCACCTCTTATGTTCAACATAGTACTTTAGACTCTAGCTAGAGCAATAAGGCAAGAGAAGGAAATCAAAGGGGTAAAAATAGGGAAAGAACTAAAACTATCCCTTTTTGCAGATGACATGATACTATACTTAGAAGACCCAACAGAGTCAACCAAAAAACTTATACAACCGATCAACAAATTCAGCAAAGTGTCTGGATACAAAATCAATCTTAAAAAATCAGAAACTTTTCTCTATGCCAACAATAAATCCACTGAAAAAGAAATCCAGAAAACAATCCCACTCACAATAGCACCCCAAAAAATAAAATACTTAGGGACAAACATAACCAAAGAGGTAAAAGACCTCTATAAGGAAAACTATAAAAATTGAAAAAAAATTGATGAAAACCCTAGAAGATGGAAAGATATCCCATGCTCTTGGATAGGCAGAATAAACATCATCAAAATGGCCATCCTACCAAAAGTAATCTACAAATTCAATGCAATACCCATGAAATTACCAAGGTTACTCCTCACAGACATAGAAAAATCAGTCCTTAAATTCATCTGGAACAAAAAAAGCCCAGAAAAGCCCAAAGTAGTTCTTAGCAACAAGAACCATGCAGGAGGTATCACAATACCTGACTTCAAAGTCTACTACAAAGCCACAGTAATAAAAAACAGCATGGTGTTGGCACAAAAATAGACACATAGACCAATGGTGCAGAATAGAAGATTCAGAAACAGGCACACGTGCTTACAGTCAATTGATTTTTGACAAAGGAGACAAAAATATACACTGAAAAAATGATAGCCTCTTTAATAAATGGTGTTGGCAAAACTGGTAAACCATATGCAGGAAAATGGAAATAAGCCCCACTTTCTCACCCTGTACAAGAGTCCATTCCAGGTGGATCAGAGACCTGGAAGTCAGGCCAGAGACCTTGCAGCTACTTGAAGAGGGCATAGGACCAACACTTCAACACATAGGCACAGGTAAAAACTTTCTCAACAAGACCTCCAAAGCACAAGCAACTCATAGGAAGATCAATACCTGGGATTGCATTAAACTAAAGAGCTTCTGTGCAGCAAAGGAAACTATCCAGAACCTCAACAGAGAGTCCACAGAGTGGGAGAAAATTTTTGCCAGCTACTCTTCTGATAGAGGACTAATATCTATAATATACAGAGAACTCAAGAAACTCACAGCTAAGAAAACAAATAACCCAATCGAAAAAATGGGCAAAGGATCTAAATAGACACCTCACAAAGAATAAATACAAATGGCCAATAAATGTATGAGGAAATGTTCCACATCATTAGCAATCAGAGAGATGCAAATCAAAACTACCTTGAGATTTTATCTAACTCCAATCAGAATGGCAATCATTAAGAACACAAACAACAATGAATGCTGGCGAGGGTGTGGAGAAGTGAGAACCCTAATTTTTGGTGGGATTGCAAATTAGTGTCACCATTTTGGAAAACAATATGGAGGAACCTCAGACGAATGGGAATGAACCTGACATATGATCCAGCAATACCACTTCTGGGTATCTACCCAAAAGAAGGGAAACCAAACTACCAGACTGACGCATGTGTATATATGTTTATAGCTGCACAATTCACAATTGCCAAACTATGGAACTAGCCAAGATGTCCATTGACAGATGAATGGATTACAAAACTGTGGGATATGTACTCAATGGAATTTTACTCAGCTGTAAAGAAGAACAAAATCATGTTTTTTGCAGGGAAATGGATGCAACTGGAAAACATTATGTTAAGTGAGATTAGTCAGTCACAAAGAGTAAAAAAGCATATGTTCTCCCTAATATGTATGCTAGGGAGAAGATGGGGCATAAGAGGGACTCCAGATGATAAAGGAGAAACCCTAGATAAGCAAAGAAGTTGACTTAACTAAAGGTGATGGACTGCAGCGGGGTCGGGGGGGCACTAATGCACATGATGTATATATCAAATATATCAGTCGATCACTAAACTGACCTTGAGAAGGAGGGAGGAGCAGTGAGTGGGGTGGGAATTGGGGAAGGGGTTAAATGAGAAATGTGTGCATATATGCCTTTATCAGCTTGTACCTAACAAAAATGTATGATTACAATGCACCAATTAATATAGAAAAAATAAAAATAAATGAATAAAATCAGGTAGTCCTAAAAGGTTGTCTGAAAAATAGATATTTGTAAAGTAAATCATTCCTCGTCCTTATCCTTCAGCATAATTTTTAATATATATTTTCAGTAAAAGTACAAAAGATAGCCGAGCGTGGTGGTGCATGCTTGTAATCCCAGCATTCGGGAGGCTGAGACCAGAGGATCCGGGTTCGCGGCCAGCCTCAGCTACCTAGTGAGGCACTCTGCAACTTAGTGAGACTCGTTTTCAAAATAAAGAATAAAAAATAGGGCTGGGGGTGTAGCTCAGAGGTAGAATGCCCCTGAGTTCAATCCCCAGTACCTCAAAAAAAAAAAAAACCAGATAAAACACATTGTGTCTTCAAGATAATACAGTACTTTCAAATCATTAAAATGTCTTTAGTGCATGATAAACATCAGAATAATTCTCGTAGGAATTCTCTATGGAATAAAATCCACAGCCCATGGCATGCCATACAAAATTTCCAACTCAGAGCTTCCACCTAGCATTCAAGATCCATTTCTCCTATACCCTATATGTCAATTCTTTCTCTGAATGACTCTATAGCATTAGCTCTTCCCCAGACATTTGATGCACAATCAGGTTCCCCTCTGTCTTTCCTCATATAGTCCAATGGGTATACAAATGCCCTTCTCTATTATCACTCATAAAAGTCTTGTTTTTCTAAAATCTAGCTAAAATTTCACTTCCCTGTGAAGTGTCCCTTGGTAATACTATGGGGAAGTATTCTCTCTCTCTGCTCTATACTTCCTTCAGGAAGGAATAAAGAAAAGAATATGGTAGAACTACTAGACAGAATATCAGCAAAAATAAACAAGGATAGAGAAGGACTGAATAATAAATAATGAACATAGAATACTCCACATAACAAAAGAGAAATATATATTTCTGTTCAAATGCACATAGAACATTTACTATGATAGATATTGGCCATAACAGAAGTCTCAACAAATTTTAAATACTTCCAATCATGCAAAGCAAGTTCTTTGACCATAATCATATTAGGTTAGAAGTAAATAACAGAAGTATCTCTGGAAAACCCCAAATACTTGGAAATCAATTAACAAATTTATCAATGACAAATGAGTTTAAGAAAAATTCAAAAGGGAAATTATAATTTTTTTTAGTTTAATGAACATTAAAATGCAGTATATGAATATTTATAGGATGCAACTGATATAGTAGTTAGGAAGAGATTTCTGGTACTAAACATATATTTTAAAGAAGAAGAAAGCTCTACTTATGAAACTGGGAAAAAAGAGCAAATATAACCCAAAATAAGCAGAAGAAAGAAAATAACAAAAATCCTAGGGAAACTCTATAAAATAGAAAACAGAAAAAACATAAAGAAAAATCAATTAAACAGAGAGCTGGATCTTTGAAATCAACAAAATTGATAAACACTGTATAAAGATTGAATATGCAAAATGAGAAATGAATTACTATGATCAGGAACAAGAGTAGTGACATCATTATAGATCTATAAATATTAAAAATATATTCATAGATGGCGACGGAGTGAGACACGTCTCAAGAGCCGCTGTGAGCTCGATTCAAATCAGTCGTGGATCCAGTTTTTTGAAAGAAGAAAAAAAGCAACAAAAAGGTGGAAAACGCTGCGAAAACTGGAATATGGCTGAGCAGAACCCGGAAGGCCGACCAGGGAGAGCAAAGAAGCCCGTCTCCGCGGCCCCGGCGCCACGCCGCCAGGCGTAAGCCGCCACTGAGCTGGCCGCGGCATGGAGTCTACTAAGAAAGAAATACACAACAACCCTCTGCACCCCACCGGCCAGAGCTGAAGTGAGCGACTCCTGAACTCCTCATCCTAGCCAGGGGGCATTTCGAGGCACCTTCAACAGAGACCGGAACGCGTGGTACGACCAGCTTAAGCCCGCGCAGGCCCATCCCAGCTCACCTCTCCTCACGGAGCCGGAGCAGAGAGAACTGCACCCCAGGGCTTGGGTCAGGACTGCGGCAGGAACAGCCTCTCGATGGAAGGGGGAGAAGCAAATCGGCCCAAGGGTGAGTGGGGAAACAGGCAGCTGGCTGGAGTCTGAGGAGCAGACAAGGGAGAACCGGGGAGTCGGCGCGTGCGCAGCAGTAGCAGCCGCCATCTTGTCGGCCGCACACAGCAGCAGAAATCTGCCCAAAAGACCTGCAGAGGCCAAACCAGGTCTGTTCTTACAAACTTGCAGGGATTTTTATCTTGCTACTTGCTGACGTTGCTTGTTTTCTGGGGTTTTTTGCTTTGTTTTGTTCCGTTTTTACTCTGTTTTCACTTTGCCTTGCTACAATTTATGTATGTTTGTTCGGAGGATTGGTAGCC
>PVLC010029709.1:8895-20106 GCA_004027655.1 Graphiurus murinus
GGGATTGAACTCAGGGGCATTCTACCTCCGAGCTACACCCCCAGCCCTATTTTTTATTCTTTATTATTTTGAAACAGGGTCTCACTAAGTTGCGGAGTGCCTCACTAGGTAGCTGAGGCTGGCCGCGAACCCGGATCCTCCGGTCTCAGCCTCCCGAATGCTGGGATTACAAGCGTGCGCCACCACGCCCAGCTAACCTTTTTACTTTTTATTTTTATTTTGGGATAGGGTTTTCCTAAATTGTCCAGGTTGGCTTTGAACCTGAGATCCTTGTGCCTCAGCCTTCCAAGTACTGAGATTATAGGCATATGCCATCACACTGAGCTGCAATTTCCTTGCTATGCTCTTATTAAGGGCATTTTAAAGCACTAGCCTCTCCTTCAGAGAAAAATAACCTGCAAGCCAGGCATGGCAGTGTACACTTGTAATCATAGTACTTGGGAGGTTGAGACAAGAGGATCGCAGGTTCACGGCCAGCCTCCGCAACTTAGTGAGATCCTGTTTCAAAATAAAGACTAAAAAATAGGGCTGGGGCTGTAGCTCAGAGGTAGAATGCCCCTGAGTTCAATTGCCAGTATCACAAAAAATAAATAAATTAAAAATTAAATAAATAAAAATAATAAATAAATAAAAATAAAGAATACAAAATAGGACTGGGGATATAGCTCGGAGGTAGAATCCCCCTGGAGGACCACAGGTTTGAGGACAGTCTCAGCAAGTAGTGAGACTCTTATCAATTTAGCAAGACCCTGTTTCTAAATAAAAATAAAATAGGGGTGGGGGTGTAGCTTGGAGGTAGAATTCCCCTGGGTTTCAATCCCCAGTGCCACAAAATAGATAGATGATAGATAGATAGATAGATAGATAGATAGATAGATAGATAGACAGACAGACAGGCAGATAGATATAAAATAAATGCAAAATTAAGCCGGGCGTGGTGGCGCAGGCTTGTAATCCCAGCATTCGGGAGGCTGAGACCGGAGGATCCGGGTTCGAGGCCAGCCTCAGCTACCTAGTGAGGCACTCCGCAACTTAGCGAGACCCGGTTTCAAAAATAAAGAATAAAAAATAGGGCTGGAGGTGTAGCTCGGAGGTAGAATGCCCCTGAGTTCAATCCCCAGTACCACAAAAAAAATAAATAAATAAATAAATAAATAAATGCAAAATTAATACTTTTCAGAAAGACAGGTGAAAAACTTAAAACAAATGGGAGGATGTGATTAATATCCAGGTAAAGAAGAATCCAACTTGAAGTAATCTGCTACTCAATAATAGTTAAAAGCACCGAAGTTTGAGCCGGGCATGGTGGCACACGCTTGTAATCCCAGTATTTGGGAGGCTGAGACCGGAGGATCCGGGTTCGAGGCCAGCCTCAGCTACCTAGTGAGGCATTCTGCAACTTAGTGAGACTCGGTTTCAAAATAAAGAATAAAAAATAGGGCTGGGGGTGGAGCTCAGAGGTAGAACGCCCCTGAGTTCAATCCCCAGTACGGAAAAAAAAAAAAAAAAGTAACAAAGTTTGCAAATGAGGTGCTTTTCTTTTTAGGAATTCCGTGTTACTACTGCAATAATGTTGAGGGACACTACTTATGTTCTGCTATGCTTTCTAAGTGAGTGGAAAAGAGCTAGGGACTGATAAACATTTATCCACAGATTGTCATCCAGACCTCAGAGGATCAAAGGTACTTGTGATAACATAGTAAATAGCTGCCTCTAAAAAGTACTATAACATTGTGTTGTGCTACAAACATCATCAAGTTCTCACTATACTGAGATTATGTCAAAAGATTTCAATGCTTTTTTAAAAAAGGAATGAAGACAGGCTTACCTAACTTGTAACATGGAAATAGGACAACCTAAGCTGGGTATGGTAGGGCATGCCTGTAATCCCAGTATTTGGGGAGGCTGAGACAGGAGGATCACAAGTTTGAGGATAGCCTCAGGAACTTAGGCCCTCAACAATTTATTGAGAGTGTTTCCAAATAAAAAATAAAATAGGGAGCCGGGCGTGGTGGCGCTCGCTTGTAATCCCAGCATTTGGGAGGCTGAGACCAAAGGATCCAGGTTCGAGGCCAGCCTCAGCTACCTAGTGAGGCACTCCGCAACTTAGTGAGACCCTGTTTCAAAATAAAGAATAAAAAATAGGGCTGGGGGTATAATTCGGAGGTAGAATGCCCCTGAGTTCAATCTCCAATACCGATAAATAAATAAATAAATAAATAAATAAATAAATAAATAAATAAATAAATAAATAAATAAAATAGGGCTGGAGTATAGCTCACAGGTAGAACATAACTGGGTTCAATCCCCAGTACCACAGGCACATGAAAGCACATTTGCCCACATGTATGCACATGCATGCATACACACCCACACATGCTTCAATGGTAGCAGATGTGCCCTGGGTTCAATCCCCAACACCAAAAAATACAAATAAAAAATCAGTTACTGAGTCAAACTAGTTATATTTCTAGTGTTCAAGTATTCAGTTGTATTGGACAGCACTCCATAGACCTTTTCCAATTCTCAACTTATTCTCTCTGCTACCCATTGCTTCTTCCTTGATTTGGATTCCTTCTATAGTTTGCCATTTTGAAAATCCTACTATTTTGTTGTTGTTGTTGTTTTTTCGGTACTAGGGATTGAACTCAGGGGCATTCTACCTCCGAGCTACACCCCCAGTCCTATTTTTTATTCTTTATTTTGAAACAGGGTCTCACTAAGTTGCAGAGTTGCAGGGTCTCACTAAGTATCTGAGGCTGGCTGCGAACCCGGATCCTCCTGTCTCAGCCTCCCAAATGCTGGGATTATAAGTGTGCTCCACCATGCCCAGCTAAAAATCCTACTATATATTTAATGGAAATGATGGAGTGTGTGATCCTTAACATAGAAGGCCATAAAACAGATGATTACTATAAAAGATTCATGAACCGTTTATAACAACATCAAAGGTTTTTTTTGTGTGTGTGTCTGGGGTGGGGGGAGGGAGTTCTGGGGATTGAACCCAAGGGCATTCTACCTCTGAGCTATATCCCCAGTCATATTTTTATTCTCTCCCTTTTTCTCTCTTTCATTTATTTATTTATTTTTGTGGTACTGGTATTGAACCCAGAGGCATTCTACCTGCGAACTATACCCCAGGCCCCATTTTATTTTTACTTAAACAGGGTCTAGCTAGGTTGATGGGAGTTTCACTAAGTTGCTGAGGCTGTCCTCGAACCTGCAATCCTCCTGTCTCATCCCCCAAGTACTGGAATTACAAGCATGTACCACCTTGTAGGGCTTTATTCTTTATTTTGAAACAGAGTCTCCCTAAGTGGTGGAGGGCCTCACAAAGTAACTAAGGGTGGCCACAAACCTGTGATCCTCCTGTCTCAGCCTCCCAAGTAGCAGGATTACAAGCATGTGTGACTACATCCAGCTAATACAAAGCTTTTTAAACTTTTTTAAACAAGTAGTTTAAGCCGGGTGTGGTGGCACACGCTTGTAATCCCAGCATTTGGAAGGCTGAAACCGGAGGATCCGGGTTCGTGGCCTGCCTCAGTTACTTGGTGAGGCACTCTGCAACTTAGTGAGACTCTGTTTCAAAATAAAGAATAAAAAATAGGGCTGGAGTATAGCTCGGAGGTAGAATGCCCCTGAGTTCAATCCCCAGTACCGCAACAAACAAACAAACAAAAAAACCCCAAGTAGTTTAAAAATCTCATATTTATATATATTTTTCTTTAAAATTGATTCAATTTTTTCCTTAAATATACATACTTAAAAGATAATTTCAGTGTGGGGTGTGGTGGCACACGTCTGTAATCCCAGTACTTGGAAAGCTGAAACAAAAGGATCGCAGGTTCGAGGACAGCCTCAACAAGTATATCCTATTTCAAAATAAAATAGAGCTGGGGGTGTAGCTCAGAAGTAGAATATCCCTGGGTTCAATCCCCAGTGCCATACAAAAAAAAAAAAGATAATTTGAAATTACTACTGTTAGAAGCTGGGCATGGTGGCATACACCTGTAATCCCAGTACTAGGGAGGCTGAGAAAGGAGGATCACAGGCTCATGACTAGCCTCAGCTACTTAGTGAGACCCTGTTTCAAAATATAGAATAAAAAATAGGGCTGGGGGTGTAGCTCAGAGGTAGACTGCCCCTGGATTCAATCCCCAGTAACACACACACACACAAAAAGGCTGGGGATGTAGCTATGTAGCTCAGTGGTAGAGGACCACTGTGTTTAAAAATATGGCAAAAAGGCCGGGCGTGGTGGCGCATGCTTGCAATCCCAGCATTTGGGAGGCTGAGACCGGAGGATCCAGGTTCGCGACCAGCCTCGGCTACTTAGTGAGGTACTCCGCAACTTAGTGAGACCCTGTTTCAAAATAAAGAATAAAAAATAGGGCTGGGGGTATAGCTTGGAGATAGAATGCCCCCGAGTTCAATCCCCAGTACCGCAAAAAACAAACAAAAAAAATATGGCAAAAATAAATAGAATTTTTTTCTTTATAGAAGGATTTAGAATTTAAAATGTACATTTTATACATACACTTATTTATCTAGAAAGATACAGATGTCCCTGGCAATAGTGATTACCTCTGGAAAAGATAACAGAGTAGGAAAGGGACAAGAAAGATATACTTTTCATATTTTGAATTTTGTTCCATGCATATGTTTTTCTATTAAAAACTAATTTTAAAATTTATAGTTAGTACCTAATCTTGGTCTTTTAGCTGGTGTTTCATCAGTGTCCACTGCAGAAAACAGAGAGCTGGAAAGAAAGAAAAAAAATGTATGTAATACTTATACACCCATCCATTTTTATAAATAAAATTACTATTCAGGGCTGGGGATGTAGCTCAGTTGTAGAGCATGTTCTTAGCATGCACTGGGTCCTGGGTTCACTCCCCTACATAAAAACAAACAAAAAACCTTACTATTCATATTATACAACACATCACTCTCCCATCCACTTTGTCATAAAACAAGATACAACTGATGTTTAAAAAGGGAATATTAGCTGGGCATGGTGGCGCATGCTTGTAATCCCAGCATTTGGGAGGCTAAAATCAGAGGATCCAGGTTCGAGGCCAGCCTTAGCTACCTAGTGAGGCACTCCACAACTTAGTGAGACCTTGTTTCAAAATAAAGAATAAAATATAGGGCTGGGGGTATAGCTCGGAGGTAGAACAGAGTTCAATCCCCAGTACCACAATAAATAAATAAATAAGGAATATTAATCTATAGTAGGCCTTTTTTTATTTTATTTTTTGCAGTACTGGGGATTGAACCCAGGAGCATTCTACCTCTGAACTATATCCCCAGCCCTATTTTATTTTTATTTCTAAATAGGGTCTTGCTTGGTTGATGAGTCTCACTACTTGCTGAGGCTGTCCTCAAACCTGTGATCCTCCTGTCTCAGCCTTCTAAGTACTAGGATTACAAGCATGTGCCACCATGTCTGGCTATAAGCAGCCTTAAAAGACAGTTCTTAGCTAGAAAAGGGTGTTTTATTTAACTGAATTTTTAAAATGGAAATTATATTACAGTGGGAATAAAGAATTTGGAAATTCAGTTAAGTGTCTGGACCCATGTCAAGAATCTTAAAGGATTATGGAATATTAATCATCTCTCTGAATCTTTAAAGATTAATCATAGCTGGGCGTGGTGGCATATGCCTCTAATCTCAGTACTTAAGTACAGGAAGATCACAGGTTTGAGGACAGCCTCAGTAAGTAGTGAGACTCTTATCAATCTAGTGAGAGCCTGTTTCCAAAAAAGAAAAAAAAATCAAGATGGGGGTATAACTCTAAAGTAGAATGCCTCTGGGTTCAATCCCCAGTACCACAAAACAAAAGGAAAAAAAAAAAAAGAGAGAGAGAAAGAGAGGGATCTTAGGAGGGATTATAACTTTAAACACCCCAATTTTTACTTTGACTGAAAATTAGTTTACATGAAGGATTATTTTATTTACTTATTTATCATTGCAATGCTGGAGACACAGCCCAGAGTCTCATGCATGCTACACAATGCCTGGCTAATATTCCCTTTTTAAACATCAGTTGTATCTTGTTTTATGACACCACTGAAGAGTTATGTTAGATGAAGGATATGAGCACCTAAAATGTGGTAAAGAATAGTGGTTTGATCTCCAAACTATTGTTTTCCTAATTTACAGTGACTGACATCAAAAAGAGAATAAGGAGCTGTGCATGGTGGCACACACCTGTGATCCCAATACTTGGGAGGCTGAGACAAGATGACTGCAGGTTTGAGGCCAGCCTCAAGAACTTAGTGAGACTCTCGGCAACCTAGCAAGACCGTTTCAAAACAAAAAATAAAAAAGGACTGGAGTAGAGCTCAGAGGTAGAATGCCTCTGGGTTCAATCCCCAGTACCACAAAAAAGAGAGAATAAGGGTGAGAGAAGTTAAGAGATCTTCATCCAATTAATATGAACCTAGTGCTTACCATGCACCAGACCCTGCACAAGGTCCCCAAAGTAGAACAAACAAGCACTACCCTTATATATTAAGCCTCAGTTTAGGCTCTTAATAATATGCTCTTGCCAGGCGTGGTGGCGCACGCTTGTAATCCCAGCATTTGGGAGGCTGAGACCGGAGGATCCGGGTTCGAGGCCAGCCTCAGCTACCTAGTGAGGCACTCCGCAACTCAGTGAGACTCGGTTTCAAAATAAAGAATAAAAAATTGGGCTGGGGGTATAGCTCAGAGGTAGAACGCCCGAGTTCCATCCCCAGTACCAAAAAAAAAAAATAATAATAATATGTTCTTAAATGAGCGTAACATCAATCCTACTAAAAGGTAGGGAGATAAGTTGAACCATGTATCTCTGGAATACATGCTACAACTTCATCAACAACCAATTATATCAATGACCTGTATTCTCAGGCTCCTGTATTAATCATTTTGTTATCTCAAGCTCCCCCCTAAAACAACCTTTTGTCAACCTCTATTGACCTTGAGGCTTTAGAAGAATGAAATTAAGCTGGGTGTGGTGGTGCACATCTGTAATCCCTGTACTTGGGAGGCTGAGACAGGAGGATCCCAGGTTCAAGGAGGACAACTTCAGCAATTTAGCCACACACTGTTTTTAAATAAAAAATAAAGTCAGGTTTGGTGACACACACTTGTAATCCCAGTACCTGGGAGGCTGAGAAAGAAGGATCACAGGTTCAAAGACAGTCTCAGTAAGTAGTGAGACTCTCATCAACCTAGTGAGACCCTGTTTCAAAATAAAAATAAAAGAAAGGGCTGAATGCCACAGGGATCTTCAGTACTACCCCCCCCCAAAAAAAAACAAAACAGATTAGATTAAATAGGGCTGGGGCTGTAGCTCAGAAGTAGAGTGCCACTGGGCTCTATCTCCAGCAACACACGAAGGAAGGAAGGAAGGAAGGAAGGAAGGAAGGAAGGAAGGAAGGAAGGGAGGGAGGGAGGGAGGGAAGGGAAGGGAAGGGAAGGGAAGGGAAGGAAGGAAGGAAGGAAGGAAGGAAAGGAGAGAGGGAGGGAGGGAAGAAATTAGGCTGCGGTGTGTCTTAGAGTGAGAACCCTTGCATATGTCTGGCATGCAGGAGGCACTGGGTTCATTCACCCATTGTATGATAAACAAAAGAAGAGAAATTGACACTTGTTCACTAAAAGTGGTGTATAGAATTTGTATTTTATTTCCTAAGTTAATTCTTAGGCAAGGGGGTAGGTACTATAAAATAAGACAAGCAAAGGACTAATGCTAAGAACAATTTGTAGATTCCCCCAAATTTTAACTTTATGTAGAGTACACTACTGCTCTTGTTAAAGGAGTGAGTTACCTTCTCCACACACACACCTCCCCCCAACCCTGCACTAATTCTAAAGCCCAGAATCATCACTCCCCTCCCCCTTGTGGGCCTCATACACACACTGTTTGACAGCTGTTTTAGAACAAGACAGCTGCTGTTTCTTGTGCTAACAGAACAAGTATTTGCAGTCAAAACGACTTGGGGGCAAGCTACGAATCTCACTTCCCTTAACTGCACTCACTATCTGCAGATAGGGTGTGCTCTGTAAAAGTGACCCACAAAGAAGACAGTATTCCTTTAATCTTTAAGTTTTCTTCCTCTCTCTCTCTCTCTCTCTCTCTGTGTGTGTGTGTGTGTGTGTGTGTGTGTGTGTGTGTTTTACTGGGGATTGAACCCAGGAAAATTCTACCTCCGAGCTACACACCCAACCCTCTTTTATTTGGAAATAGGGTCTTGCTAAGTTCTGGAGGACCTCACGAGATTGCTGAGGCTGCCCGCGAACCTGCGACTCTCTGGTCTCAGCCTCCCAAGTACTGGGATTACAGGCGTACGCCACCGTGCCCGGCTTTTAGTTTTTAGCCTAAGAGCAGGAAATACGACAAAGCCTCATTGAGGTCAGCAATCAGCTTGGACTCTGATAAATACATTAAAGATCCTAGCATCTTCCGCCACTCCAAAGACAACTAGCTCCTTCACCTGGAGCCGCGTCCCCAGTAGCCTGGCGGGAGCGACGACGTCATCAGGATACCGGCAATCGGCTCCAGGACCACATCCCAGCGGCCAGTAGAGACAGAATAAGGCCTGGCCGGCTGGCTCCACCTGCCCCGGCCGAGGGGCCCGCGGTGCGGAGGGAAAACAGCCAGGCCGGCACTCGGCCCCTCTCGTCTCACCTGTTCGAGCGCCGCCTCTTCAGGAGAGCCCGGGCAGGGGGCGCCGACCGGTTGCAGAAACGGAAAATGGTGCCGAAAATCCTAGCCAGCCATCTGTACATACCAGGCCCGAGCAGCAGCGGCGGCCGACACACCCCGAGACACAAACCCCAGAGCTGTCGCCGCCGCTGCCGCCGCCGCGCCTCGGCCACTACCACCAAGGATCAGTCGCTGGCTTGTGACGCGACCCGTGGGCCCATAGATACAACGTCCCCAGGGCTAAGGGCTCTACCCGCCAGTGCTCCTGACGTCACCTCCTCCCGCCGGACCGGAAAACTGCGAACTCAATCTGCGCACGCGTGACCTAGCATCGCCTCCTACGCGCGAGCCTAGCAACAAGAGAGCTAGACGGACCACTTGGGCCAATCGCTAACGAGATCAGAAGAGCCGTGGGCGGGGCTTTCTCTCTGCAGGAGCCAGTCTTGAGTCCGCCCGCAGGACAAGGCCCACCGAGCACACGTGCAGACTACTCCTCCCGGAGTCCCGAGCACAGTAGGTGCCCATTGAAAGATCTTCCTGTACGCAAAAGTAGGTCACGTTAATTAACAATTGTTTACCGTATCAGTCGCCCTTTATTTTGCATATACCTTGTACTTCATGTGTTACATTCATTGTCAACATGTCACCCAGCAACCGAATGCAATAGGGCGTCTTATGAACGTTTTATAAATCAAGGCAGTCTAGGCATATAGGAATTAAATAATTTGCCTAAAATCATTAAGCTCGTACTGGCAATGTTGGAATGTGAACCGGGGTCCGAGTACCAACACCAATTCCACACTCTTGAGGGCCATCCATTAGGAGAGGCATGCACAGAGATAATTAAGAATTACAAGATAATTGGCTTCTATGATAAAGGAGTGCACAAAGTGCAGTGGAGCTAGAGAAAAGAGCACCACACGCTGTGGAGGGCAGGAATGGGCCCAACTCTCCTAAACAATGCTTCATAGAAACTCCTAAAGATGAAATAATATCTGTTGTCTTCTAATACACTTGTTTCCTCACGTAAGATGAAGAGGCGTGATTTTCAATATTCTCCTTATAAAATCTAGAAGTCACGAGCCAGGTGTAGTGGCGCACGCTTGAAATCCCAGCATTTGAGAGGCTGAGACCGGAGGATCTGGGTTCGCGGCCAGCCTCAACTACTTAGTGAGGCCCTCCACAACTTAGTGAGACCCTGTTTCAAAATAAAGAATAAAAAATAGGGCTGGGGGTGTAGCTCAGAGGTAGAACGCCCCTGGGTTCAGTCCCCAGTACCCCCCCCACACACACACAATCTAGAAGTCACACTTGTAATGATCAACTATGAGCAAGTTTCAGCCTATTTGGTGATAGAAAATCCACTGTCTGCCCATAAACAATCCTCAAATCCTCAAAGATTTTCATGCCCCCCAAATCCTTCCCTATGTGTTCTTTGCCTGTGATTCAGTTTAGTCCAGACTTCCAGGCCTGATTGAATTTTAGCCAGGCACTCCCCAGTACAACCTCCTCCTCTAGGTAGCATTATGGAATTCTGCCCTTAGCCACCCACCTAAAGCCTTGATGCTAAACCAGTATGTTCTTGTACTGTCTATCAGAAGAATCAAACAGGCACAACAGCAATAGGAACAAGAGTGTGTGTGTGTGTGTGTGTGTGTGTGTGTGTGTGTGTGTATGTGTGGCGAGAAAGAGAGAGAGAGAGACTGGGGATTGAACCCAGGGGCATTTTATCTCCAAACTGCACCTCCAGCCCTATTTTAGTTTTATTTTGAAACAGAGTCTTGCTAGGTTGATGAGTTTCACTTGCTGGAATCGAACGGTCCTAAAAGGGGAAGTGAGGATTAAGAAAGAAAGACAAGAGATAGATTCGGGAGGACTGTCAGTGAATACTGCAGCCCTGAGTTTATTTAGCTCAGCCCTTATATACTTCTTCAAGTACCAGAGTATACATCAGTGTTTTCTCACAGTGGTTACATCTGTGAAAATAATCATCTCCAGGTCCAAGGTTTGAGGAACAAACAATTCTTTACTGTAACAGCCTAATTAAAGTCTAAATAAACATCTTGATTCCTGGAACTTGAAGCAAAACAGGACTCTTGCCCTGGGTCAGTAGTTAGCACATGTTATGAGAATCTATATCTCCATAGAAACAGACTGTGAGTCTGCAAAAACAGACCTTGAACACTGCCAGTCCCTGACACTCACTACTTGCTGAGGCTGTCCTTGAACCTATAATCCTCCTGTCTCAAGATTCCCAAGTACTAGGGATTAGAGATGTCTGCCACCAAGCCCACTTATTTTTTATTTTGAAACAGGGTCTCACTAAGTTGTGGAGGACCTTGCTAAATAGTTGAGGCTGGAGACCAAAGGATCCAGGTTCGAGGCCAGCCTCAGCTACCTAGTGAGGCACTCCGCAACTTAGTGAGACTCGGTTTCAAAATAAAGAATAAAAAATAGGGCTGGGGGTATAGCTCGGAGGTAGAATGCCCTTGAGTTCAATCCCCAGTACCACAAAAAA
>PVLC010029710.1:0-19757 GCA_004027655.1 Graphiurus murinus
CCGGGCTCAGAGCCCTTCCTCAACACTCCCGGCCTTGCCTGACCTTTGGCTGAGTACGGTCCCTTTAAGAAGCTGTCACGGTGGCGCTGCTCGCTCCGCCCCACGGGGAGGGCCGCGAGGGAGGGGCGGGGTTGGCTGTGGCTGAAGGGGGGGGGTCTGGATCTATTTTTAGCTCCGGGTCGGGTCACGTGACGGGAGTGACGTCTCCGAATGTTGTTGTTGGTGGCGGCGGCGAGCGGAGCCGGAGGAGCCGCCGCAAAGATGGAGGAGCCGTCGAGGAGGCGCTGCCGCTGCTGCCGCCGCCGCTGCTGCCGCCGCCGCCCGCGAAGCCGGAGCTCGAGCCGCAGGGGGTGAGCTCGCCGCACCCGCCCGGATCCCACTCTCCCGGGCCCCGGGACGCCAGGCGGCGCCCCCTCCTCCTGCCGTCGCTGCCCGCGGGCTCCCCGCGCGCGCGCCGCTCTCCGCGCCCCCCTTCCTTCCTCCTGGCGCCCGGGTGCCAGCCCGCGCCCCCCGGGAGCATCGCCAGCCCGGGAGCGGGGCCTCGGGCTTGCTGCGCGCCCCTCCCCTTCCTCCCCTCCCATGCAGGAGCGCCTTCTCTGCAGGTAAGGGAGGGGCCCGCCTTCCCGTGCCCCGCGCCCCTAAATGGCCCGGAGGCCGGCCGGGGATGTCTGATTTGTCCCCTCTCCGGCGGCGCATGTCGCGTTGCACAGCGACTTGAGCCCTGCACCCGGATTCTGTGCAGATCCCTCTTCTCTGGACACCCGTTTCTCGGTACTCTGAGGTGAGGGGCGCTGCCCACCCACAGCGCTTCTCCCCATCGCCAAGAACCTCCTTGATTTTATGTCCTTGACTTCCGTGCATGAGGAGGGGGACTGCGGGGCCCACCTTACTTCTCTCCCATTATTCTCACCCCCTCCCTGTGAGGCGTTACTGCGTTTGTTCCCACCCTCTTCTGTCTGACACCCTGGAGCTAGGAGATGAATTGGAGCTCCCCCCTTCTTGTCTGGGGTGGATGCCCCCCATTTTTCATCTTAGGTTTGTATTTCATGGAGGCAGGGGCTCTGCCAGCGCCTTGTTAACTTGGGGGAGCCTGCTTCCCTACCCCACCCTTCCCTGGGGCCTTGGGGAAGATGTGAACTGGCTGGGTGATAAGTAATTAGTCTGGGAGCCTGGGGGGTGCTGGTGGTGCAGAGGGGAGGAGGGGGTGCTTCATTTGGGAAGAGATGACCACCTGATTTCCCTGCCTTTGGCCTTCCAGATGAGTTGTGTCCCTAAAGAGGAAGAGTAGCAGCTGTGGTTGCTTTTGAGGGACTGTGAAAGGGACCCACCACTCCGACAGTGACCACTGTGCTTTTGGGACCTGGAATTAGCTTTGGAGCTTGGAGGTGGTGGTGATGATGATTGGGTTCAGTGTCCCACTGGGAGGGGAGGATGGAGCCAGATCGTAGGAACAAAAGGAGGCAGGGGTTTGGGAGGTCTTGGCCAGAAGGACCCCTGGCTGGATTGTTTCTCAGGATTAGATCCTGGGGCTGGGTCCTGCCCTGAGTTTCCTCTTAGGTTCTGAAGGTATAGGCAGGTAGGATCCTGAATTTCCTAAGTTCCAGGCACAGGGACTCCTGAGCCAATGCTGGCCATTGAGATCCTGGGCTGGGCTGGGCTGGAGATTCGGGTAGCCATGTGGGGCTGCTTGCTTCTCTTCACTCCAGTCTTCCCTTCCTTTCCCTCCCAAAACACAAAGCTTGGGGGAGATGTTGCTTTGCCTCCTTTTACATTTCTTGAATCCTCTCTGCCCTGTTTCTACTTTGAACTTGGATCTGGGCTAAGTCTTGATGAGGCAGGTGGGGATCTCTCTGAGTTAGAGGAGTGGGCCCCTAGCATCTCCCCTCTGTCCTGGGAGTGTGCACACAGCAGGGGCCAGAGCGACATGTCCAGGTGCAGGTTACCTGTGGGCAAGGACGGAAGAAAGGTTCCTGTGGGCCAGCCTGCCCTTCTCCCCCAGTGTGTCCCCCTACTTTGGCTGGATCCAGTAATCTGGAGGGGAGCAATAGCGTCACATGCCCCACCCACCCCAAGGAGCTGCAGAAACAAAGCTTTGCTTTCCCTTTTTAAGGGGTGGCACCTTAGTTGTGTGATGCCTGGGAAGGGGGGGTCATTTGTGTTTCTGTATGGCAGGGGGAGGGGGATCAGCCACAGGAGCTGGGGGTAGTGCAGTCGAAGCTGAAGTACCAGCTGCTCTTTAATAATTAATTCTTCCTACTCACATCCCTTTGAGGAGGGATGTCTGGAACACGGCATCAGGCTCAGCCAGCCTGCTAGAGGACTCACTCCTGTTGGGGGGGGGAGAGACAGCAAGGGGGGGCGGTTCTTAGCATTTTTGGAGCACTGTCGCTTTCTCATGAATGAAAACCTGATGCAGCCCGTGAGGGGGACTATTGTAGCCGACTTTGGCTAATTAAACTTTCTCTGCCTTTCTTCTTTCCCACCCTACCTCACCTCAGCCCCAGCTATAGCCCTTTCTTGAATGGGAACCCTGTCTGGTAGTGCTGGGGAGGGGGTATCATTCGTTTGAGGTTTTAGGGCAAACAGACCCTGTCTTCTGCCCTCTGCCTCCGCCTCCTCTCTTCCTCCCCTCCCCCCCCCTTTTTTTTTCTAGAAATAGCAGCCTCCTCCATCTGGCTTGTGCAGATGCCTGGAGCTGCGTCTGAGCAGACAAACAGAAATGGGCCGATTGCAAAAATGAATTTGTCAGCCTGATGCCTTTTTTCCTCCCCTGTTGCCCTCCCCCTTCCCCTGCTTTGGGGCCTGGACATCCAAGTCAGTCACCTTGCATGGCTCTGATCCTCCTGGACTTCTGTTGGCTCAGCTTGCGGAAGGCACAAGGCAGTGGAAGCCTTGGAGGCTGGGGACAGTGGTCAGCTGTGGGCATGGTCAGGAGGGATGCAGATGAGAAGCCCTTAGTGCCTTTGGGTGGGATGTCTGGGTTTTCAGCTTTTTGATGCAGTTGTTGGGGCAAGTGAAGCCGATCTCAGACTGCTTGGGTTACCCTTTACCTATGACCTGGGAGGTGGCCTTGGCTTGGAGCTCAGGGCTTGGACCTCTCTCAGGGTCAGAGCTGGTGTGTGGGGAGGGGGTGGCATGGTGGTGCTGGGGTCCAGGTCCTGGAGAGGCCCTCTAAGGCAGCCTGATGCCCCAGGAATTCAGAGGTAGTTGTTTGAAGGACAAGATCCCTGCAGGGCAACCTTGTGAACTTGCAGCCTTTGCTTCCAGCCTCCCTCCCTCCTTTGCCCTCCTCCTCCCACCATCAGCCAGAGTTTTTATTGCTCACAGATAAGGTGCCTGTGTGTATGTGTGTGTGTGTGTGTGTGGGTATTCCCTAGGGTTTGTGCCCAGTCCTTCAGCTTATCTCTGAGCCTATAGGATGAGGTGCAGCTGGTTTCCGGCATTCTTTCCTACCCTGCTGTCCTGTCAGGTAGGGGGCTCCTGGTTCTGAGTCCCTTGTATAACAATCATCAGTGAGCCAGCTGCAGATGCAGACAGACAACTCAGATTTTGAACCTCAGGCTGCCCTCTTTCCTTTGTGCTCCGCCCCAGACAAGAATCTCTGCCTGTCCTGATCAGTCCTGATCAGGCCTTGACCATGAACACTGCTCTGTTTCCCAGGAAGGCTCTTTGCAGGTAGCTGGGGCCCAGGGTGCTGCTGAGCCCTGTGTGGTAGGGAAAAGCGGAGCATAACTGGGTCCTGGGCCCACTGTGAGTTTGAGGACCTGCTCCTTCTTTCTTTTGCCAATGGGTGAGGATCAGCACCTTTCAGACCCAGAGAGACTGGGTAGGTGAGGATGTTGGGGGCTGGAGGTTGAGCTCAACTGAGTTTTTGTCCCTTTGGGCCTGTCCCTCTGGAGGGCCCTGCTGTGGGAGTGTCTCTCACTAAGGAGATGGGCTGGGCTACTCAGGCTGCTGGCAGTCGTGGGAATTTCTGAACCTGTGTTCCCCAGCCCACGGGAAAGGGTGTGAGCAGGACTGGGCGCCAGCCCTGGTGTGGGCATGGGCTGAGCTGCCTGCCCACGCGGGCCCTGCCAGGACACCAGCAGCCCCACCTGCGGCATTCCTGAGCTTGGCCCCAGCCTTGCACAGCCTCCTTTGTCAGTACCCCACATCGGGGCCTGTTGGGAGACATCTAGCCCCTTTGATCCTCACCCCGAATCTGAATGTAACTTTCTGCTACCACAGAGTTGAAGCCCTGTGGATGAGAGCAGGGCAGCAGGCCCCGGGCCTCTGGGTGTTCTGTATGTGTGGGCATGCATGTGTATGGGGGTAATTGTGTATCCCTGCCACCGATGACTTTTGGGCTCCTGGGCTCCAAATGGACCCCCCACCCCTGAGAATCCTTGATGAGAATGCAAGGCTTACTGAGAACTAATCCTGCTGGGAGGTGGGGCTATCCGGGAGGCAGAGCCGATTGCCTGTTCAAGGCCTGGGGAGAAGAGTTAGGCCTTAAAGTCTAGCAGCTCTCAGCCTCCTGTCATCCTTCCTGCTACTTGTTTTCATTGGGTAGCAGAGGGCCTGCCTTCATTTAGAAGCAAATGAATGAGATCATGTCTGGGTGGATCGTGGGCTGTTTAGGGATGGGCCTAGGTGCGTATGTGCCTAGTGTCTGAGGCTTGAGGACTAACTGTGAGGCTGAGGCAGTGGGGAGAGCCAGAGGTGTGGGGATAGCTTGGCAAACCCATGGTCCTGTAGTACGTCCTCTATTACTATGTTGGCCTCAGCTACTGCCGGGCCTTTAGGAACCTTTGTACAAACTGGAAATAATAGGTGTCCCTTATTCTAGTGGACTCAGCATGTATCTGGCCAGGGTTTGGCAGGCAGAGCATTGGCAGGATTTCATGTCTTCTTGCACCGAGCACAACCTGTACAACACATGCAAAGCCCTGGGCTTGGGCCATGGATAGGCCAGGGGTGCTGGATCTTGGATGGATGTCTCTGACTTTCCAAATCCTAGAAACACATTCTCTTGCCCTGACCCATTGTTGCGTGAGGCGTGTGTGTCGGGAGAGACCATGGCAGAAGCACATTTACATTTCTGGAGTTGGGAAGTATAAGGCTCAGAAAGTCGAGAGATGATGACTCTCCTCCGGGACTCCCAGCTGAGGCCACTGGGCTTGGACACCAGTTTCTCCCTTTGCTTCCACCAGCGACTCCAGCTCAGCCCTGCCTCTCCCCACTGCCATGGTAGTGACCAGAAGCTCCTGCACTTTTCCTCTGGTGCACACCAAGTCCCACATCAGACACCCTTGGGAGTCTATAAGTTCTCTCCCCCTGGCAGTGAACACTACGCTTGAAAAGGAGGTGTTTTTTTTTGGCTCTGGACACTGTTAGCCATTTCCTATTCCTTGGCCACCAGGAGCCTCACCAATTAGGAAGAGAAGAAACGGGGTCTGGTCCAATTCTACTCATGTCCTTCTGCCCCCAGGCAGGTGTCCCTCCCTATCTTCCCCAGGTGTAAGCCAATCGATCGCTCTGGGGTCTCCTCTGACTCTCAGATTCCTGAGCCTACGGCCTCTAACCCTGCTCCGTCTCTCCCCAGGGATGCTGTTCTGAGTGCCTGACTGCCTCACCTGGAAGAATGGCCTTGGATGGGCATTAGAGGCACGGTGGCCCCGGGCTCCTGTCCCGTCCATCTGTCTGTTATCGTCTGTCTCTCTTGACATCACCGCAGCTCCACCCCCTCCCGTCCCAGCCCCCAGCGCCAGCTTCCTGCAGGCCCAGAGCCGGCATGAACTCTCCCAACGAGTCGGGTAAGAGCTGGGAGGTTGGAGAAGAGCCCCCTGAGGCAGCTTTGGATGCAGTGGGCTGTGTGGGTTTCCAGCCCAGGCCACCTGACGGCTAGTGTCTTGAGCGGTCAAGGAATGAGGGGTCAGGAGTAAGAAAAGGACAGAGGCTCTGGGTGTGGTGGCGTGTGCCTGTAATCCCAGTACTTGTACTTGAGCAGCTGAGACAGGATCGCAGGTTCACGGCCAGCTTCAGCAACTTAGCAAGGCCCTCTGCAACTTAGTGGGACCGTGTTTCAAAACAAAAAAAATAAAATAGGGCTGCTGAGGGTATAGCTCAGACGTAGAATGCCCCTGGGTTCAATCCCTAGTACCACCAAAAAAGTCAAAAGAAAGAGACCAACTGTGAAGTAGACCTAGGAACTGATGGCCCTGCAAGGACGCAAGCCCTCCTCTGCCCCTGCCTGCCCTCAGTGTGGGCCTTGGTTCCTGCTCTGCTCTGCCCTGTTGGCCAGGATAGGCAGGGGTCTGAGGGTGTGTACCCCAGAATCTCTGGGCGGTCTGAAGTGGTATCCGATGTATTTCCCTGCTGTAACTAAGTACCAGCTTCCTTTTTGTGGTGGCAGCTTCTTTCCTTGCTGGAATGTTCCTCTCTGTTCCGTATGTTTTTCTTGGTGGAGGTTTGCCAGGCCCTAGGCCTTAACCTCTGTGCTTAGGTGTGTGGTGTTGGGGTGGGAGTCAGGTGACATGTTTGGAGGAGAGTCTTGGCTCTCTGCTGAGTCCAGATAGACTAGTCTTCATCCTCTCGGACCCTGGACCTGGTGGATTCCTAATCTAGGGCCTTTTACTCTGAGATTTCACATTCCCCTCTGCCCCCGAGACCCTGCCCAGTGTTGCTGGAAATAGTCTCTGGGTGGGACTGCAGGCAGCTTTATGTACGGGTGGGTCTGGATGTGTGCCCATGAGGATGTGTCCACCCTGCCCGAGCTGGACCCTCAGGAGTTTCCCAGGAGGGTCATGGGTCAGTGTGGTTGGAGTAATAACTGCCTTCTCTCCCTGGCTGTCTCCTGCACAATCTGAGGCTCAGAGTCCATCTTGCTCAACTTTAACCCTCCATAGCCCATTTCCTCCCCATATCTTTTCCTGCAGAAGTGGATGGATTATTTTTCCTTCTTTTAGAGATAGGGAAATTGGAGCCTAGGATGAAAACCCATCTGCAGGATGGTCCTGCAGCAGAGAGGAATCCAGGTTTCCCCCTCCCCCCATTTAGATTCCCATGGTGTCTTCTGTAGGGCTTTGGTTCTCCGTCAGGTCCGCCTGCCTCCACCCTTGCCTCCACTCACCCTGTAGGGACGGTGCCAGGTGGGCTCTTGAGCTCTGGCTTCCTGCCTCCTCTTCTTAGGCTGGGTTGGCAAAGGGACTGGAGAGGCCTGGTGGGCGGTCATCAGCCCCCCACAGGTCCACTGTGTATGGCAGTAGTGCCAGTGGTTCCTTTCCTCTGAACTACAACACTCACCCTTCCAGGAGCTGTCCCTGGTCCCCATTTCACATGGGACTGGGGTCTAACCCTTGGCCAAGGGCACAGAGGCTGCTCAGAGGCATGTAACGGTGGCTTACGAAGGATGTTTCCCAACGGTGAGGTTTCATTCCCCTTGCAGTGAAAGTTCACGATAATCCACTCTGGATAGACAAAGTTATTGGGTTGCCTTTTCAGGCGCTGGTGGTCTGGTGCCCTTTGTAGACATTTTTGCCAGAGCTGGCAAGAAGGTGGGGTAGCTGGAGGTATTTTCCAGTTTGGAAGCTGCTGCCTGACCCTGGCTAGGATTGGCTTTCTGAGTGGGGCCATGACTTTGGTAGAGGCGCCTAGCTGGCTTTCCAGCTCCCCCCAGCAGGGGGAGATGCTGTCTTCTGTGTGTCTGGGAGGGAGTAGATAAGGAGGGGGCCTCAGACTGGGAACATCATTTTAGTACGATTGAGAGGCTTCAAAACTGGGATCATTACTTGAGGTATTCCCCCGAAGCCCTGCCCACAGAGTTCCTCGGGTTCTGGGGTCAGCTTTTCCAGTTGTGGGGTTCCGGCTCCCCCCGTCTGAGGAGACAGCCAGCTTTCACGCAGCTCTCCCTCTTTGAGGGTCTCAGCGTCTGCTATTCCCAGAGCCCTGGCTAGCATCTGGGCGGGGGCTGCAGGTGCCCAGTGCCTGGCAGGAGCCTGGAAACCTCTGCACCATTGCCCAAGGAAACCGCGTTCCTTGGGACTTCACAGAAGTCAAATGAAACCACAAATTGTAGCCAGAGCACACGGGGTCCACTTCCCTGTGGACACGAGGCAGAGAGTCCCAAGAAGGAAAGGTATGGGACACCGGGCAGAGGATCGAGGTAGCAGTGATGAGAACAGTTATTCCCCCGGACTCGGAGGCCTCAGCCCTGGAGCACCACCTGCCTTCTACCCCATCCCTGCCCACCCTTTCCTCTTTCCTGAGGGCACAGAACATCAGGGCAGGTTGAGGGTGGGGAGTTTTCTGCTGGTCCTCTAGTTCCTCTTCGTGCCTTTCAGCATGGGAGCTTTGGGGTTTGGCCAGTCCTTGCTGAACATTACCAACAAGCTCAGCCTGAGGGGGAGCAAGAAGGTTTGAGATGGTCCATCCCTGCCCTCACGGCGAGCAAGTTAGTGAGAGGGTTCCCGGTGAGGAGTGGACCAGGGAGGCAGTGATCTGCTCCTGGGGCCGCCGTCCTGCGCAGTGGGAGCTCATCTCCTTGCCTCTGGCCTGGGCTTCATGCCAGCATGTGACCTTATCTACCTACCTTTTTGGCAGTCCTGGGAGTCTGGGCAGAAGCCTTCGATGGGACTGCCTGCTTCTCTGAGAAGGCCATTCCCTGACCTCTGTCTTCTCTTTAGGCAGTAAGGGTTCCAGGAGCACCATTCTTTATCTTGCTGGAATGGATCCTATCTGCATATTCCCTCAGTGGGGTTGAAGGAGAATGTTCTGCAGCCTGGGTTTGGCCCAGCCAGGTCGGAGGAGCTGCCCCAGGACTAAGGACCTGGACTACTGCGGTTGAACCCAGTCCTCTGTACCATTGCCCAGAGGAGAGGGCTGCCATTCAAGCCAGTCTGGGTGGTGGCGGGGCCCCAGAGGAGACAGCCAGGTTCCTTATCCCCAGCGTGGGAGGGAGGCAAGCTACGTGACAACACCTGTCTGCTCAGCACCTCCCAGAACCCTCCACACTTTCTCTCCTTCCCTTTCCCAGGAGGGGGGGCAACTGCCCCCTCCTTTCTGGGTGACCAGAGAAACTGGGGCATGGGTGTGGGGTGGAGCCAGGACCTCGGTATCCTGTCTCCCAGCCTCAGGCTCTGCCCCAGAGCCCCTGGAAGGCAGGCAGGCTGGCAGCCAACCCCAAGAAGGGCGCATGTCAGTGCAGTGTGGGGCAGGGGTCTGGGCAGTGGACTCCCTGCTTCCCTCTTCCCTTAAGTGCCCTGGCACACTCCGCTCACTCTGAATTAGAATCCGCTCCCTCTTCCTCTGCCCTGCGCCATCATTCCACCGGGATTGAAGGTGTAGGACGGTATGGCAGAGGAGGCAAGGTCAGCTGTGAGAGGAGGCAGGAGATGCTACAGTAGATGTTCACGTTTTTCCCGAAGTTGGTTGCACATGAGAGGGCTCAGCTAGAACCTAGCATGGACTTGGCAATGGCAGCTCCCAGGCCATGCTGACGGGTTCCAGCATGATGGGTCTCCGAGGGCAGGAAGGAGCTGGAGGGCAGGCAGCCTGAGGTCTCGAGGGGCCCCTGGCATCTCACAGCCCAGGATGCTCCTGGGCCAGCCCTGGACTTTTGACTGTGTACCAAGCAGGACTTCCTCTCTTTTTTTCAGACAGGGCCCCACGCCAGCCTCTTGCGCCCAGGAAGAGTGCAGGGAGCCAGCATCGGGCTCTTCCCCTCCTCCAGCTTCAGAGGATTAGGAGGCCACAGTGCAGCTCAGAGGGAGGGCATGGAGAATGCTATGGGGGTGACAGGTGCTGACTCTGAATGGGGCTTGTGGACCCCATCCTTAGTGGGTGCTCATAAGATTTGTGGGATGGTACATGGGAGTACTGGATGGGTAGGGATGAGAAGAAAAATGAACCACAAGGAAGGGGGTTATAGCAGGAAGGATTAAGGTTAGACATTAGGAAAACCTTCCTGTACCATCTGAATCTCAGAAGAAAAAAGATGCTTAACCCCCTCCTACCCAAGCAAGGCACCCTTCTTATTTCCTGGAGAATTCTGGGAATTGCATTGATGATTGTTGGGCTGGGTCTGACACTGTGCTTCCTACTTCAGAGAAGCTATGATGATGCTGGAAGCTGAGCCCTGGGTACCTGTGTCCTGACTCCCTATCTTCTCTGAGCAGGGAGTCTTAATTCTTTAGGCTCTGGCTGCTGGGTTCTGGGAGCCCTGCTTTCCAGTCGTCCTAGCTGATGATTTCCTCTCCCCCAGAGCAGGGCTCTCCTGCCGCACTCTCCTGTGCCCCAGGCAGGCAGAGAGCCGGGACAGGGCTAGCCAGCCCTTCCGGTTGCTCCCAGCGTGGGTGGGTGGAGTCCTGGCCTGGGCGGAGCGGCTGCCCCGCTTTCTGGGCTCCCTTATGTCTGCTGCCCATCACCCTGCCGCTGGGGACTGTGGTCTTCTCTTCCATCCTTCTTAACATGTTCTGGTTGGCCAGGATGGGGTTGGGCCAGGGGGTAGTGGTGATCTGTTCATGAGCACCAAGCCCCTGGGGGAGACCTGCTCCGTTGCCTTTTTTCCCTAGAATCTGCCTTGGCTGAGAAGCTGTGGCTCCTGACCCGGTCTGGTTCCTGGTCCACTGGGCAAGGTCTACATCTCACCGGTCTAGGGGTGGGAAAACCTGCCTCTACCACCTCCACTGTTGGGGTGCTCCCTCAACATGAGGGCCGAGGCCCCCTGCTATCCCTGGCTGGCTGGGAAGCTGGGCTCCAGGAACCACAGCCACCATGTCCTTGGTTGGCCAGCTTCTGCCAGGCTCCCGACAGGAGGGTGAGGTCATCCCGTCCAGAGAGAGGACAGGTGTCCCTGGATCCATGCCTGGAGTGGGGGGGCCAGGAGGGGCCAGGAGGGGGCTCCAAAATAGCAACTGTGACATCAGGAAGGGGGAGGGGGATACAGACCCAGGCATAACCAGGCTATTAAAAGGCTCCAGCGAGGTCAGGGGGCCAAGAGGGAGCTCTGTACCAGTGGAAGGTACAACCTGGGGAGGAGGGGTGGGCTGGTGTTGACACCAGTCCTCATGGCGCACTGGCCCCAGGTCCCAGCAGGGCCCAAGGAGGGGGCCTCCTCTGCCAGGCCTGGATGCCGACAGCCTCATGACTCTTCCTGGAGGGACTCCAACCTCCAGTCTATTCCTACTTGGGCATGGGGGGGAAGGGGGAGGTGTCATTATACTTAATCATGGAAACCCTGTGGTAGTTAGGGCGCAGACCTCCCAGCCCTCCCTGTAAGCAGCTGTATGACCTAGGGCAAGGGACTTTAATTGCCCTATACCTCAGCTCCTCCATCTGTACCCCTTTCCTGAGGTCACTGTGCAGAACAAACTCGGTGATGCGTGTGATGCTCTTAGCAGGGCACCTGGCACGCTGCCAGGAAGAGCTGCCCGTGCTGAGAATGGCAGGTGCTGCCCTGTCCCCTGCCTGGCTGGGATGAGGCCTGCCCAGGAACAGCCTCCCTGCCCCCTGGAAAGAAGCTGAGCAGCCTCTGGAGGTGACACTCCGGAGTGGGTGGGAGGGAGCTGCCACTTAATTGCTGTTTAGGGGCCTCCCTGTTGGTGAAGGGGTGGGGAGGCCCCCTCCCAGTTCTGTAGGAGGGCAGAAGTTAGATTCCCGTGGGCTGTTAGGACTGCAGGGAAGGTGCACGGTTAGGCCAGGTGGAGGTGTCTGTCACCTTCTTCCCAACCCTTCCCATTCCTTTACCTGCTCTAGACAGCAAGACAGCAAGATAGAGGATGGAACCTGGCTTCTTGGTCTCTATTCCTGACTTGCCAATAGCAGTAACCAAGCCACACCCAGACGCACGGGTGCCCTGTGCGTCCTTCCCCAGTCCAGCCTCTGGCCACCCTGCGCTGTGGCCTTGGCCCTGAGTGCAGGCCCTCCCCCGCTCCCCTCCCCCTCGCCTAGCGCTTCCTCCTGGGGTGGAACGCGCCTCCCCCCATGGGGCCTCCGCCAGGCCCGGGCTCCTGGCAGCCAGCCGGCGGCTCCCTGAGCATGCTCCACCTATTTATAGACAGGGCCCTCCCCCAACTGCTATTTCAGTCTCTTGCCAGCTGCCGGCGGCTCATTCGGGAAGGAGGAGCAGGGAGCTGGGCCCAGAGCTGTCACCCGGGGCTGGGAGGGAACACAGAGAGCCCGCCCGCCTGCCTGCCGAGCTACCCTTCCTGTCCCCTGAGCGCTCAGCCGTACCCAGCTCCTGGGAACTGAGGATAGGCCAGTGGTCGATGCTCCCGTAGAGGCTCCTGGACCTGCAGCTCTAGGGCCTTGGCCTGGCCCTGCCACTGCCAGGAGTGCCCGGCCGGATGAGGCGCTTCCCTGCCGTGTGGGTCCCAGCGGCAGTGACCCAAGGGAGTCCCTGAGCAGCCAGCCCGGTCCACCCACCGTCTCCTGGTTGGCTCCCGCCTCTGGCGGCCCCTCCTGGGCATGCTGCTGGTGCCCAAGGCGCAGGGGCTCGTGGAGATGCTGCAGACCATCTATGAGACAGAGTCCTGTTTCTCAGCAGATGGCATGTCGGGCCGGGAACCATCCTTGGAAATCCTGCCTCGGACTCTGCACAGCATCCCTGTAGCAGGTAAGTGCCCCTGTGTCCCCGCCTGCCCTCTGCTGTTGGGCATCCTTGAGCCTAGGCTGAGCATCTTGATACAAGTCTCATCCAGATGGGGTCTTGCTTTGGTCTTTCTTGAGAGCTTTGTTGAGCATCCTTGAGATTGGGGGAGCCGTGCTCCCAGAGGTGGCCTCCCTGCTAATGCCCCTGTCCTCCTTGGCTGGAGCTGCCCCTGCCCTGTGCTCCCCAGCTGCGCTCTGCTGCATCCCCCCAGTCTCTTTGGCCCCCGGCAGAGTTTGCCTCAGCTGCTGGGGCCTGGGGCTCACTAGAGGATCCTGGCCTGGTGGCACCATGGTCAGAGGGGAGGAAATGGGTCAGTGACCTGTCTCCTGGCTTCCTGTTCCCCAGCTTTGGACAGGGAAAGAGGCCATATCTGGGGTATCTACTAAAAGGAACCCAACTCCTCTGGTTTGGTTTGGGGTAGAAGTTTAGGTACAGTGACTTTGGCAAGTCCCTGCTCAGGAGTCTCCTGAGGAGGAGGGTATAGTTGTGGTTAGGTTAGGCAGAGACTGACAGCTGGGATGTTGGGCAGAGGTGGCTGTCTTAGCTCCTAGCTCCCCCATATCTCTCTTCTCCCCAGGTATTGGTTTGTTTCTGTCTCTTGAGGATGGAGAGGTGTTTTGGCTCAGTTGGGCTTGATGACCCCCCAACCTGGGCATGAGGACCCTTAACCCTGCCACTTTCTTGGCAGGAGCACTTTTGGCTCTTGGTTGGGGGTGGGGTTCCCCAGAGCTGGGCCACTCCTTCCTTCACTCCCAGGAACCTGTTGGCAGCATCAGGCCCTTCTGGCACAGCCTTCCCACCAGGCCGGCACCACAAGATGCTTCCTCCAGGGAGGGGCCTGCTGGACCCAGGCCTACTTGGCCTCTCCTGGCAGTGGCTTGGCACTAGTGAGTGAGCGTGTGTGTGTGTGTGTGTGTGTGTGTGTGTGTGTGTGTGAGTCCTTGTCTCTGGATACGTGGGTGTGGATGCCAAGGTTTAAATTAGAAGGTGGGAGCTGTGTGTCTCTCTGGGTACCTGTGATTTGTCTCCGAGCTGCCCAGGGATAAGGTTGCAATGAGATTGGGTTACATCAGAGGATAAATAAACGTTTGGGGAAGGTTTGGGAAATCCTTGGAATATGGTTTGCCATCTGCCTGGACAGGGATGCCCATGCACTTTCCTAGCATGGGACCTAGCCCAGGAGACCAGCCCTACAGAGTGTCCATACAGGCCCCCTGATGGAGGCATGATCCTGGGGCCAGCCCTGCAGGGTACCCATTAAGGCCCCTGGGATGGGGTAAAACATAGAGAATTGGTTCTTACCCTAATCTCATTGAGCCTACAACTCTAGCTAAAGACCCCGCCTGATTCCCCCCAGCCCTAGCTGCTGGACAGCTCACCTGTTTGCATATTGGTCCACCACCCCATGCAGACCCTGTTCCCCTTGCCTCCCAGTGGCAGTCAGCAGTTTGTAGCTAAGTTTCCTCTTCAGCTTATTCACTCACCCCCTTTCAAGTTAGACCCCTGAAAGCTTGTGAGCTGGGAGCCTGTTACCCCCTCCCTTCTTGAGGCCTGCCCCTGGACAGACCCCCGCCGGCCCCTCTCCCCAGCTCCCTGTCTCCCCCCACCTTCTGCACTGCCTGGCTTGAGCTGTGGCGCGGTCCATGCTGGCAGGAGGGAGGTGTGAGTCACCCCAGTGCTCGGGGAGAGGGCTAAGAATGTTCCCCCTGAGCAGCTCTGATGCTGTGTCTGTGACGCGGCTGGGGACAGATATAGGCCTGGAGCTTGGCTGCCTTTTTTTTTTTTTTTTTTTTTTTTGGACTCTGGAATGTAAATAGATGTTTCAAATAGAAACACTTTAACCTTTGGGTTAAAAAAAAAATCCACCCCAGATAAACACAGCCATGAGGGCCCAGGCCGCCTGGTGTTTCCCTCCTGCCCCTTCCCCCTTCTCCCCCCTCCCCCATCTCTTGATCAGTCTCCAGACAGGATGTAAAAGCCTGTGGCTGAAAGGGCAGGTGTCCAGGGATGGCTTCTTGGGTGGTGTGTGTGCTGCGGGCCTCCTCAGCCCAAGGGGTTGGAGAAGGGGGCTTCCAGGGTGTTGCCTCCAGCAGTGCGCCCAGGGAACCCTGGTTGAGGGGCAGCTTCTGATCTCTGGGCCGTCTGGTTTAGCAGCACTGCCTAGGGCCTAGTGCGGTGCCTGGCACCTGGACGAATGGATGTTGCACTAGGGGCTGGAGTCCAGGGCTGCTGGCAGGATTCCTGGGCTCTATTCTGGGGCTTGGCCCTCTGGGTGAATAGAGACAGCTACAGTGGGTGAGCCATGAGCTATAGGGGCACCCCTGCTCTTCCTGCTTGAGGAGGAGGCAAGTCTCAGCTTCGACTAGTGGCGATTGGAGGTCTCCCTTACAGATGGGGTCTCTGCCTGGTTACCCCACCACAGCCCAGGGCCCTTTGGGCACTGTCAGCACCCAGGGCTGGTCCCGCTTTGGGGAGCCTAGGAATTTGAACTCTGCTATGGGATTCCCAAAGACACAGGGCTAGGGAATTCCCTGCCTCCCTCCTGTGGGCCCGGATTTCCCTCTGTCCAGTACTGGGTAGAGCCGATGCCTGGGCGATGTGTGGAGCTTTGTGAGAAGGCATGGAGGAGGGGCTGAGTCCTGCCGTTGCCAGGAAGGGGTGCTCTGCATGCCGGGAAATGCCATGGGGCTTGAGTTTGGCACTGGGCTTTCCCTGGATTCTTATTCATGCTCTTTAGACTGTTCCAAGTGTGACTGTGTGTGGGGGTGTGTAGGTGTAGGGATGCCAGGAAGGTAGGAAGGGCAAGACTTAGGTGGGAAGGGAACTGGTATAATGTACTAGGTGACGAGGGTGTTGGAGACTTTCCTTATCTCTTTTAGGAAGTGTGTTAATAACTATATTTTATAATTGGGAAGGATCAGAGAGGTTAAGGAACTTGCCAAAGGTCACAGAGTAAGTGAGAACTGGGATTTGGTTGTTTTCTTGTTTTGTTTTTGGTACTGGGGATTGAACCCAGGGGCATTCTACCTCTGAGCTATACCCCCCAGTCCTATTTTTTATTCTTTATTTTGAAACAAGGTCTCACTACGTTGTGGAGGGCCTCACTAAGTAGCTGAGGCTGTCTCAGCCTCCCAAGTACTGGGAGTATAAGCGTGCACCACCACACCCGGCTATCCCCAGCCCTATTTTATTTTTATTTGGAAACAGGGTCTTGCTAGGTTGATGAGAGTCTCACTACTTGTTAAGGCTATCCTCAAACCTGCAATCTTCCTTTCTCAGCCTCCCAAGGACTGAGATTAGAAGCATGTACCACAACACCTGGCTCCTAATTTAATTTTGAAACAGGGCCTCACTAGGTTGAAGAGAGTCTCACTACTTCCTGAGGGTCTCCCTTTTTTTTTTTTTTTTTTTTTTTTGCGGTGCTGGGGATTGAACTCAGTGGCATTCTACCTCCGAGCTACACCCCCAGCCCTATTTTTTATTCTTTATTTTGAAACAGGGTCTCACTAAGTTGCGGAGTGCCTCACTAGGTAGCTGAGGCTGGCCACAAACCCGGATCCTCTGGTCTCAGCCTCCCGAATGCTGGGATTACAAGCGTGCGCCACCACGCCCAGCTCCTGAGGCTCTCCTTGAACCTGCCATTCTCATGTCTCAGCTTCCCAAGTACTGGGATTACAGGTGTGCGCCACCACGCCCAGTGAGAACTGGGATTTGAACTTAAAGTCTCTGTGTAGGGCCTTTGTTTATCCACACAAAAGCTCCCTTTGTGTAGATTTTTAAAAGGTAGCCCTTCTTCTGGGTAGATGTATTGTCACACCAGTATATAAGGCTTAGAAGTTGGAGTGTGGGCTACATTTCAGCCCCAGCTTGCCCTTCTGTTGAGTACCATGTGCAGTTGCAACCTATATAATCTTATGTGGCGGGCCTCTCTGTGTCCCTCCAAAGTTTGAGACCATTCTGGCCTTGGAGAACTCCTAGAATATCTAAAAGGAGGCTTTGTTTTCTATAAATTCTTAGGACCACTTGGTCGATTATCTCCCCCTCTGCATGGATTTTGGCCCAAAGAGAGCAGAGGGATCAGGAACAGAGTTGAACCCCGCTCTCCCTCACACACAATACAGACATCTCCCCTGCCCACATCCCCTCCTACCTCATCCCCTCTTGTTTTTGAGACCCTCAGCTGTCCCTTCCCCACTGCACAGCTGCCAGACAGGAAATCAGATTAACTGTGTCCACACACAGCTGTAACAGCTGTCAGATTGGCAGCAGCAATGAGTACAGGCAGCCCAGAGACAGACAGAACTTTCAGTTTGGTTCTCAAACTTTCAGTTGCATCGGAATTACCAAGGGAATGTATTCAAATTCAGGTTCTCAGGTTCAGAACTGACACTTTATAATTTTGTGTGTGTGTGTGTGTGTGTGGAACTGGGGATTGCACTCAGGGGCATTCTACCTCCAGGCTAAACCCCTGCCCTATTTTTTATTCTTTATTTTGAAACAGGGTCTCACTAAGTTGCGGAGGACCTCACTAAGTAGCTGAGGCTGGCTGCGAACCTGAGATCCTCCTGCCTCAGCCTCCCCAGTACTGGGATTACAAGCATTTGCCACCATGCCCGGCTCAGAACTGACATTTAAACTCTTATCTCAGGTGTGCTGATGTGAGTAGATTTGTACCATGCTTGGAGTAAGGGCAGTGAGGACAGGTCCTGGAGCCCAGCAGCCTGTTAATGGGTATCACCAGTATCCCCGGAAGGTCGTTGTGGGCCTGTGGACTCCTGGGGGGAGGGCCTATGCAGAGGGCGGGCGGCTGTTGCCCCGGTCAGAGGCGAATCCAATTCCCAGCAGCCTGGCAGTCTGGAGAGAGGATGTTTTGAGATGCCGAGAGCAGGTGTCTAAACCCAGCGGAGCAGGGTGATGGCACACGGCCAGGTGGGCAGGGTGCCTTGCTGGACGCTCAGGACTGGGATGTGCATGGAGAGTGGAGGCAGGTCTCCCGAGCTCAGGCCCCTGCCACCCCACCCCAGGTGGGGGCGAACTGTCCCAGCAACAGCTGCAGACAGACTGCTCGGTTAGTAATCGCCGTGTTTTATGCCCAAGCATTTCCTGGAAATGGCTTAGAAGAAGGGAATCTACTTCTCCCAACAGCATCCCAAGATCAACCCCTAACACTATTTTCACTGGCAAGAGACACTCCCCGGCCTCGTGCCTTCTTCCAGTACTCTGTATCCCTTGAGCTTTAGATCATTCAGAGTCACAAACTGCCTCCAAATTTCCAGACCTTCCTTCTACCCTGTCCCCTTCTCCCCTGCACTCCTGACGCCTGGGGCTCTGGGAGCCAATCAAGTACTCTTGTCTAGATTGCTGGATCCTTACTGCAGAGCGTGGTCCCTTGTTCCATCTCTCATTAAATTTGGGAGCAACCTTTACATTTTCCCCTTCTGTTTTTTTAGTGTGGGGGGAGACGCAGAGAGAGCCAGAAGAGCCAGGATTAAACGCTGGCTCCTCCACCTCCTTTCCAGGTGACCTTGGACAAGTATCCTGTCTCGCCTCACTTTCCTCCTCTGTTGGCTGGGGCAGCCGAGTTGCTGAGCTCCCGACCTTTCTGACGCTGACATTCTAAGGGTGGCTTGAGTTTCACAATGCTTTTGCCTTGCGAGAAGAAGGGCTCAGGGTCTCCCAGGTCTCCGCCGCCGCCAGGAGGATGTGGAATGGTCTGGGGGAGAGAGGCGTCACCTGCAGTGGGGCAGTTGTGCCAGCTCATGTTGTTTTGGAGGCACAGAGAGGATCCTGTTGCTGTAGACTGAGCCACCTAAGAGAGTGACCCTTCTTGGAGGTGGCAAGGCAGATTAGACAGCCTGGAGGTGTTGGTGTTGGGAGGAGGCTATTCCCAGGGACTCCTGCCTGGCCTTGGCACCCAGCTGCCGGCGGCTGTGGCCGTGTGGGACCCACCAGAGGGGCTCTGATGGGGCACAGCCATACAGCAGCTTTTGGGCAGTCTGAAGTGCGAGCTAAGGCCTCACTCTGGCAGGAGTCTGAACCTTTAGAATGCAGATGGTCTGTGATGTTGGCCTGACGTAATCTGAGTATTTTGTGTGTACTTTATTTAATTTTAATTTAGTTTAATTTTTGTGGTGCTGGGGATTGAACCCAGGTGCATTCTACCTTTGAGCTACACTCCTAGCCCTATTTTTTTATATTTCATTTTGAAACAGAGTCTCACTAAGTTACAGAGGCTGGCCTCAAACTTGTGATGTCTCCCAAGTACTGGGATTGCAGGCATGCGTCACCACACTCAGCTTGTGTGTACTTAAGAAATGTTTTTTTCTTCTTTTCTCTCCCTCTCACCCACCCTCCCTTCTCCTTCTCCTTCTTCTCTTCCTTTTTCTTTGCTGGGGATGGAACCCAGAGCCTCACACATGCTAGGCAAGTACTCTCCCGCCGACCTACACCCCAGCCCATAGAAGCATTCTGAGAAGTAGTTCATAGGCTTCACTAGTTTGCCGAAGAGGTCCAGGACACATACACACACACACACACACACACACACACACACACACACACACCAGGAGTCATTAATAATAGCTTTGACTAGCACCTGGTGAGATCTTCCTAGGCCCTGTGCCAGATTCCTCGGCATGCATTCTCCCAGGCCTGGTGACTCTGGGAGGTAGGTACTCTGCTGCCATTTTGCAGGTGTCTGCATGGAGCGTGGGGAGGCGCCGAACACCTTGTCCTGGTAAGTGGCGCTGCTGTGAACAGTCTCGATCTTGTACCCCAGAGCCCTCGCTCTTAGCCATTACACGATATGCGTTTGCTCGTATTACTTGACAAGTTGTGCAAATTGCTAGGTGAGAGTCATCCCCAGCTTGCACATGTGGAAATACTGTCTGAATTGTGGTAGAACCTGTTGAGCCTAAATGGGCCTCGCTAGTCACGTAAGAGCACAGAAATAGATCATGGGAAACCATCCTTGGTGGGGAGGGGTCATGGGCGTCATGGTCCGAGGAGTGTATGAAATGCTGTTCCCTGCCTCCTACCAAACTCCTTCCAGGCCAGGCCAGGGACAAGAGCCTTTCCTCATCCTCTGAGGGACAGAACAAGGTAATTAGACATTTAAAGGGGCTGCTTA